>PVLC010033866.1:0-17278 GCA_004027655.1 Graphiurus murinus | reverse complement strand
GGAGGAGGAGGAGGAGGAGGGAGGGAGGAGAGGGACTATAAATAGTACCCGAGGTCACACCCCCAGGGACCTCTTTTCAACAACTAATCCCATATTCAACATGGCTGCTTCATCTATGATGTGAGGTCTGGGAGACACTCTAAATCCAAATGATAACAGATCCCCATATTTTCTACAACTTTGCTTCTTAAATATTTGGCATAGTGAGGTTTTACTTTAATTTCTGATTTCCAGAAGATAATTTTGAAATGTTAACCGGGAATTATAGAAGATATCATGAATAAATATAATCTAATTGAATTCAAAACACACTTAGTGAAAACCTACTATGTGCCAGGAATGGTTTTAACCTTTTGCAGATATAGCAAAAAACACAATTGATAATAATCCTGTCCTGATGAAGCTTTATATTTCACTCACAATAAAATAAGTAAATATATGTCAAATTATACTAAGCATTTTGAAGAAAAAAGAATAAGGTAAAGGGATTAGATGAGATTGAAGAATATATTCTTTATATAGAGAGGGAAGGAAATGTCTCTATTTTAGAGAACTTTAAACTGGTATATATAAAAAATCAAAAAGCAAATGAAGCCGATATGTGGAAGAGAAAATTCTAGGCAGAGGGAGGGAGTGCAAAGCGCCCAGAGAGTGTGTGCAAATGCTTGGTGAGCAAGGACTGGCCAGGAAGCCAGTGTGAGATGGAGTGGACGGTAGAGGGGAGAGGATGAGGGCAGAGAGGTAATGAAAGTGAAAGAGGAATGGGAGCAGATCATGTTAGGCACTATTGGCCAAAATAAGAATTTTAAATTGTGAAACCATTTTTGAAAGTAGTACTGCTTTCTGTCTCCCATTTTTATTTTTTAGTTTTAATTTTATTTTTTTTTGGTACTAGGGATTTAACTCAGGGGCATTCTCCCTCTGAGCTAAATCCCTAGTCCTTTTTTACTTTGAAACAATGCCCTGCTAAGTTGCTGAGGCTGGCCTGGAACCTATTTCAGCCTTCTAAGTACTGGGATCACAGGCATGCATCACCACATTCAGCTTGTTTCCCATTTTTAAAGGCTCTATAGGTTTTAAGGACAGTATTAGAGTGAAGAGATGAATTAAGAGGCTACTGCAGTTCTAGACAAAAGAGGATGGTACCTTGGGCCAGCATAGTAGTGTGGAGGTAGTAAGATATAGGATAAGAAATACTTAAAAGGGAGAACTTTTGAAAAGGATTGTGGATGGATTATTGCCTGTGGGGAATGAGAGAAAGAGAGGTTTAAAGGTGATTCAAACATTTTTTTTTGCCTGATCAACTGGAATAATGGAATTTCCAGATACAAATAAAAGACAAGAAAATATAGGAATAGGTACAGGGAAAGAATCACCAATTTGGTTTTAGACAATATTCGAGATTCAGTCATTCAGGAAAAAAGGCAAATAAGCAATTGGCTATGCAAATCTGGCACTGGGAAGGGGATCTGGACTAGAAATACAACTTTGGCAATGTCAGTATGTAGATGGTGTTTGGCTAAGACAGAGTAAATGACTCCAGGAATGAGGAAATATGGAGAAGAAAAAAAGCTAAGAACTGCATTGAAACTTTTTGTACAGGGATTCAGCTTGATTGTCCCATCATGAGTTGAAACTGCATGATTGCCCCAAGTAACCCTGGCCAGTGTTTGTTACGTGGATTTCCACTATGCTCTAAATAAACATAACCATCAGAGTGGCATGTGGAGCTTTACTACTGGGCCCTGGTACCAGGACTGTGCCTGACATCTTTGTATTAGTTTGAGATAAACTAGGTATATTCCAGGTTGGATGAAGTCACTTTTGTCCTGCCCACTTCATAAGTCCCCTTTCTCTGATCCAAATCACAGGGCTCCACTAGTCTTGCCAGCACCTAGGACCATGCTGTCAGTAAGCCCCCAATATATTGCACTTTGTGCAATTCTAAATCCGTCTGCTTTTCTCTGTGATCTTGGGGCACCTGTGACCAGTTCTTATATATTGGGTGGGCTTTTCCTGAGACACCTTATTTTTCTACACCCAAAGAAGGCAAAAAGTGAGGGGGAAGACCCAATTTCAGTGTAATTCATACAATCTTACTTCTTAATGTTAGAGAGCTCTTTCATAGATAAGTAGTAAGTCCTCTCATTTTTCTGAAGAACCAGTAATAATGCTGCTGACATCTTACTTGTTAGTTTGAAAAGCATCAATCCCTAGTCCCAGCTAATGTGAATCTGAATGAAATTACTTAAAGCAAAGGCAGAGGTAGACTTCCCTAAATGGCATTGTTCCTTTGAATAATGTCCTTTAGCATAATAACCCAAAGGCTTTGCCCAGCTATCTGGTGTTTGGGAAATTGATAGGGCAGATCTACAGAGTAGTTAAATTCTGATGAAGGTCCTGCAAGGAAGTCACAAGACTGCATTTCCATCATTCAGCCTACCAAGCATTTACACTTAAAATCAGGACACATCACCTATTCATTTTTATCCCATTGCAGTAGCCAAGATAGTCTCAATGAGCCCAAACTCCTTGCAGTAAGACCTTTGTAATCACTTCCCATGTTGAATACAGATGGCCTACATAGCCAGTAGTGCATTGTGGAAATAGTGTGGTGTGAGTTCAGAGGCTAGGTCATGAGTGATATCAAAGCATACACCTTGCTCTCAAGTTTATCACTTAGGGGAAGCCAGTTGCCATGTTTCAAGAATAATCAAGTAGCTTGAGAGAAAAAAAACCACTTGGCAAGAATCTGATGCCTCTGGCTAACAGCCAGCAAGGAACTGAGACTTCTTACTCCCAGCTATGTGAGGGATCTGTCTTGAAAGTAAGGCCCCAGCTCCATTCAAGTCTTCACATGACTATAGACTCTGCAAGAAGGACCCTTGGCCATAACCACCCAGTAAACTGTTCCTGGTTCCTGATCCATAGAACCTGGAATGACAGGGGTTTGCTGTTGCTCTAAGCTGCTAAACTGTGGCAAAATTTGTTGTCTAGTAGGAGGTAAGGAAAACACCCATAGGTCTTGCTTTTCCATGCCTTTTCCCCCTTGTACACATATTTGATCTGGGGTTTACTCATGGTAGGACAGGGATCTGAACAGTGCTCTCAACTTTGGCTGCATGTTAAAATATACTTAGGAAGCTTTAAAGATCTCATGCTTTGTTTTCACCCCTCAAGGTTCTGATTTAATTAGTTGGGGGTGCTGCCTGGATGTCAGGATTGAATCTAGTGTCAAACAATATACTATCCAATTGGTGTTCAAACAATATATTATCTAATTTCAGATAAGATATGTAGCCAACCTCAAACATTTCTTTCCAAAAGTGTGAGGCAAGGGAAGGATTTTATGGGTCAGAGTGTTCTACATATGGATTTTCTGCAAAAAAGGGTCAGGAATGAAGGCATATTTCCCATTTGCTGTCAATTTTGTTTTAAAAAGTTACAAGGGAGACCAGGCCTGAAGAATCCTTGAGCAGAAAAGTTGATTAGGCCTCATAAGTGTCTTTGACTTTGCTTTATGTACAAACAGAAGCAAAATTTAAGATAGTTCTTATGTCTATATTAAGAATAGGACTTATGATCAACCAATCAGAAGCAGCCAATAAAATTATAATGTATAACTAGGGATATTCCAATGGGGTAGATCAAATAAGGCAACTGTATATCTGTAATCAATTAGACAGACATTTTCTGTTTCTTCTATATTCTATAAAGACCTCCTTCTTGATGGAGCTCCTGAACAACTTCTTGTTTGGAGTTACCAGATTCATAAATCATTCTTTGAGCAAACAGAATCTAAAATTGTGTGGTGCCTCAGTTTACTTTCAAACAGTCCATGCAGAGCAAATAAAGATGTAGCAGGCGGTAAAGAGGAAAAAACAGGTATATATATAGACTGTTTCCTACCTGATCTCAGCTTACATACCACTTAACATAGGCTGCCACTGGCCCCAATTTCATGAGGGATGGCAGGAACTACTTTCTCTCTATTTACTTTTCTACAAGATTCTGCTATATTCAGTCCTTCTGGTGCATGCAAACCATGCCCATATAAGTTAGAATACTTTCAGCAGCAAGTAAAGAAAATCCAAAGCAAGGAACTTAAAAATAAGAATGATGTATCCTCTCAGACAATACAAAGTGCAGAGGTAGGACTACAGGACAGCCAGCATTGGTTAATTGAGTGGTTCACTGACATCATACACTGAGGTTTAGTCTATCTCTGTTATACTTAAGCATTTGAAGCTTCAGACTAATTTCCCTAATGGACACAGAGCTGTCTCAGCTCTGGGCATGAAGAACAAAGAATAGAAGAGGGAACTATTCTCGCAATGTATCTTTTTTATCAGAAAAGCAGGAGAATAATGAATAGGAGGAGGAGGCAGCCAAACTTTTCTCATATACACACCTAGAAGCCTTGTAACATATCTCATCCTCATCAGTGGAAAAAACTAAGTTGTGTGCCCCTTTCAATGGGAAAGGATAGGAAAACATAGCTGCTAAAACTAGATATAATTTAGTCTACTGAGTTAAAGATAGGACTACATAAATACACACATACACAGTTTCTTCATATATAATATTTTTGAAATACTTTCAATTGCAAATAATAGATATGTATCAGCAATTGCCGCAGTCATACTGCAAAACACACAAACACACAATCTTGGTGGCATAAAACATTTCTCAGAAATCTTCATCGTTAGCATGAGAGGTTTGGCTTTGCTAATCGGAGCTGAATTCAGTTACACATCAGTGATTCTTTTGAGGGCTGGACTTGAGTAGCTGGTGCTGCTTCCAGATGTAGGTCCAGCTGGACTTTGCTCCTCACTGAAGGTTTGGAAAAGATTTTTTCTATATGTGTTCATTCTAGGGTTCAGGCTTGGGGAACAAAGGATACCTGAGTTGAGCTTTCTCCATGGCAATTGCAGAAGCATGAGAAGATGGGGAGAAATGCTGTGTTTATTAGGGTCTAGACTCAGTTCTGACACACTGTTATTTCTACCTACATTTCAACAGACAAAGTAAGTATATTGCAAAGCTTAAAGTAAAGCACGAGTTGAGTAAGAACCAACCACTTCTAATGAGAAGGCCTAGAAAATCACATGGCAAGGAGTTTGGAAATAAGGGGAGGTTAAGAATTAAGCCCAGCATTTCTTTCTATACAACACAGGCACTAGATCTACTTCTGTTAACAAAAAATAAAATTAATGAAGTATTGAGGGCTGAAATAACTGATGGAAATGTAAAGATCAGGTTTAGAAAATATAAATTTGAAAAATTAAGATGCTAGAAGCAAAATAATCTTTTTAGCAGTAATAATCTGCCAGGGTACTGCCACCACTGGGCACTGTCACTGCTACATTTATGAAGGAAAACCAGTGGTCCTTCCGTTTATTTACTCATCATGATTTAGAAACCCTGGCAGGGACATCCACTTCACTGAGATTGGGTCATGTTCAAGCTGTATGATCAGGGCCAGGGAAACAGAGCTCTTTACTTTTCCACATTTTCCCATCTTGATTACACATGATTTGGGATCCTCCTAAAATATGGCAGGGCTTAGATGCTAGAGAGATACATAGAATGTTAAATAGTTGATTAAACTGGAATGTGAGAGAGAGAGAGTCTGTGAATGAAGACAAGACTTTCAATTATAACATCAAAATGCTCTTTACACTGGGAGGTATTTCCTACTCAGCAAAAGGGTAATATTTAGATTTTTAATGATAAATCATCAGAGACCTAGCCACCTTCTACTAACAATACACATTTGGATGAAACTTTTGGATCGGTTAGCCTTACAAACCTAAAGATTTTTTAAGCTGCTGAATAAACATAAGGGAATTAAATATGTTCTCAGTTTTCATCATTTAAGTAATTGAATGTACATGCAAATGATGTATGGCTACTGCATGTCCAAATATGCTCAGGAAAAGCCATTTGACCTTGAAAGTTATAAACTCCAATGGCTTTTAATGTGGAGATGTCTGCACTAATGTGCTAGATCTTCCAATTCCTCTCATGGCTTTAGGAGATCTATAAATTCAAATCACTCTTATTATGCCTAAATAATATAATTGTACTCAAGGGACATAGACTATAGTAACAGATTTGGTCATGAGATTAATGGATTTGAAGAATTTCATTTTTTTTCTACCCAGTTCACTTTTGGATATCATAGCAATGACAAATGAACTAAAGATGGTTGGTTTAATAAAGAGCCAAGTTTACTGAATATTTATAGTAAATCAAGTCTGTATTGCAAAACAGCCATTTGGCTAGGGAAGAGAAGTAGAGAGGGAGCAGAAAGAAAAACTAGAAAAGGAAAGGGAGGGAGGAGGAAGAATTAGGAAAGGAAGAGGAGAAGGAGAGAGGGAAGGGGAAGCAGAAAGTGCCACCTGTCCATCACTTCTCATTGCACTTGCTTGTGCTCTGCATTATTCATGCCTGATTTAGATCTTAAGACTATACCATTTCTGTGAGCACAAGGCCAAGCATGTCCTAAGCAATTTTCCTTTCAGGCAATTGAGGGTCATTGCCATCGGGTAAAACACTATTGCTCTCAGTCTCCCACATCTGTAGCCTGGCTTTTGTAATCCTGAGCATAATCTTTCTGTTCTATTTTCTTTGAGGGGGGAGGAGAATATGCTAGGCAGACTAAGGATCTTCTTCATCACAGATGTCAAGTCAAACTAATAGGCATGGAGAGAAGGGGATGGAAAGTAGGATACTATTTTTAAGACTATGACTTTCCTTCTGAACAGCTTCAGGGCAATTGAAGCTTTGTTCCATCTCTGCCCTCTTATAGATGGGCTGTCCCCATGAAAGTTCCTTGGCCCTTTGGTCACTCCCAATAACACTCAGTAAAGCTTCATTTCCTACCTTTCTAGACTCTTTTATTAAATAGAATAAAGCACTCGATTCCATGCTGAAAATGATAATAGACTCTGGCATTTTAAGATACATCCTTGCCCAATAATACACTAAAAAGTCATAAAGTTAGGGGAATGAATGAAGTCAAGAATTCCACTCAGTTATGTGATCTGATCAAGTCGTGCCACAGTTTAGACTGTTCATCAGTAGAGGAAATGGCTTCCTCATTTAGGCTATATTTAAGTTTCTCCATTAAATATAAGTATTTTGCATATACGCATTTAAATAGGCCATCTAGTTCTAATTAGATCTAAATGAGAGTGGGGAAAAGAGCTGAAATGCCCACAATTTATGCTCAATAAACAATAGTAATTAATTGTCTAAATAGGTCCTTTTCTAGAAGGAAACATTCTATTAAAAATGATACACCTTTTCTTTATCTAAAGTGATCCAAAGGCTCCAAATAACTAGTAAGACGGCCATTCCTTATCTATTTTTGAGAGAAACTGGAAAGGTAGGGTTTGAAATAATTTTATTTCTAATCTGGACAACTCATCAACAAATTGTAGTTTCAATGGTCATTACTGACAAAGGATTTTAGTCCTCAATTACATTGGTGCTAAAAAAATCTCATTTTAAAGGAAAAAAGAAATGTTTTTCTTTAATTCCAGAAACCGTAAGATAAATATAAACCTTACTTTCTTGTTGTTTTGTACTCAGAGCCTCTAAAAGAATCTTTGTCATCATGCTATTCCTTAATTTATTCTAATAAATGTTCTGACAAGATTCAAATTTACTCAATTATTTGCATGCTTTACCTCCACTATTCAAATTCCTGCCAAATTCCAAATTAATTCTATTCAGCATTATTTTCTATAGTCAAACAATGAAAGAATATTGTCTAAATGCTAATCTGCTGTTTATTCATTTTCCTCATACAGCTCTAGTCCCTCAGAGTTTGACATTTCAATAAATCCTTAAAAGGGATTATAATGCTGCCTTGCTATATTTTGTTTTCTCCAGGAAAATAAATTAAGAAACTTTCTCACCTGTAACCCTTTAAAAATTAGAAAGAAGCTTATCTTCCTTCCTCTGGAAAACAGGATTTGAATATAGAATTAATTACAAGCATCTGGAATAAAAAAATAGTCCCCAAGTAACAGGAGATGATTTCAATAGATTCTGGCAAAAGCCTTCCTATAATTTGTTTCCTTCAGAACAATCTGATCAGCCTCATTCTCATAGGATGCTAAAGCAGAGAATCCCATATGTGCTTATGCAATATTCAAAAGGTCTTTGGATTTTTTTCTGAAGCTCTAACTACAGCCCTTGGGTTTGCCTGTCATTGAAGGCAATCTGTGCATGGTTGATTGAAAATGCAATCCATCATGTGATTCTTCCTAATGCCACAAATAAATAAATAAAAAGATTAAACTCTGAGTCATGATTGGGGGAAATAAACCTTAATATGCAGGAGGTAATTAATATGAAAACAACTAATTGAATTAGTTATATACAACCATGAACCTTTATTTGTTAAACCAGAGCAGTGTATGTGGAAGAATTCAATTCAAACCTATTCTTATTATTATTACCCACATTACCAAATATCTACATTGATTAGGCACAGCCTAAGTATTGGATGTGTCCTACAATTGCCTGTGCTTTAATGTTTTTTTTTTTTTTTATCAAGTAGTTCACAGCCATCACAAGGTCAGGTTTACTTTATAACTGCCTGAAATCATTGCCTCTGGTTCCCAGATGTTCAAAAAGCATGACCAGTCACACCAGAAAAATAAACCCCAGAGGCCAAGATGGCACTGTGGTTTTGCATTGCTC
This sequence comes from Graphiurus murinus, assembly GCA_004027655.1. Lineage (NCBI taxonomy): Eukaryota > Metazoa > Chordata > Mammalia > Rodentia > Gliridae > Graphiurus > Graphiurus murinus. The sequence continues at coordinate 8,560 of PVLC010033866.1, read as the reverse complement.
CATGTACTGCATTTCAGTGAGTAAATTTAATATGTAAAATTTACATTAAAACACAGAGACAAGTAATTAAAAATAAAAGAAATAGGATTGGCAGAAACTTGAGCTTTCCTCCCAGAGGTCATTTACTGGCTCAGCAAACAAATATTTCACTTCCCTTGAATCACTAAGCCAGTGGACAAGTGCCTCTTCTAGGACCATATCAGTAAATTCAGGGATTGACAAATCCATAAAACTTTTCAAAGTGTAACTTACTTTCCATTTCCAGCTTCAGCCCCATGTGCTGAGGGCCTCCTGGATGACTGAATATTTTGCTATCACTTCTGATTCAACTTGTGTCAGGCTATGTCCTGGGGACAATGAGGTAAGGAAGCCAGAAGATGGCAAAACAACCCACAAGTCCAGTTAGGAAGAAAGTAGCACATGGAGATTTATAATCACTTCAATTTAGACAGAACAGCAGTATAAGGACTGACCATAGACTTGGAAAGAGAGAGAACATACAGTATCACCTGAGCTGGGTTTCTGAAGGAATGGCACAAGGAGGGGGGCATCACTTCACCAATATTTTATGTCCTCACTCATCTGCAAGGGAGGCTCAGAGGTATGACTAGCTATGTGTTCAAGATAGAAAATAAGTGGATTAAAATGGGATTTCATGAACATATGGCAATCTTTGAACCATCAGTATAAAAATGAAATAAATTTAAGTTTATACATCCACTAAGGCTTCTCTAAAATGCAACTCTTTTATGAAACTTTATTCAATCTTACAGGAAGAGCTGCTCAGCTCCTGTGTGAAACACTTATTTCTTGTTTGGCAAATGACTTTTGTGACATCTATTTTTATTGTATTGCTATCTAATTTTCATGTTGTTTTTAACATTCTAAGAATAGAAGTTCTGATTCTCCAAGCAGATAATTAGCCATCCATAGCAGAGGGTAAGTATGCTGTTCTTCTAGTTCAGATATTCACACATGCACAGCCATGCACTTGCACACACACGTGATCATACACACAGCTTCTATTTCTTACTAAGATCTCAGGTTAGTTTTTTTATAGGAATATAGTGAATTATAATATGTTGTTCAGGATTTATACAACTAAACCCATTGACAATAAACACTGTTGAACTTACAAGGAAAAGGTCATTGTTTGGAGAACTAGAGGTCCAATTAATGTCAGTTATAGACTATATCCTCAATGGACTTTGTAAAGAATGAATAGATGATAAAGTAATTTTCTTTTTAACACCATGATTTCACAGAAAATGGTGGTTTGACTACATAGATTTATTTCCTGAGTTAACTTTAGTATAACATAAGAGAATAAAAAACCATTATAAACCCAAAAGAACAAAGAAAACGGGAAAGGGAATAATGGCAAACAATATATTTCCAGAAAACTTTAGAAGATGGAGAGTGGATTGAGAAATGAAAAATGACTTGAGGAATAAGAACAGCTGACACTCAGAGAGAAAGAGACTGATGAGAAGTGGACTGGGAGACTCTCTGGAACCCTGGACAACTCTTGGGAGTTGGAAGTACCAGGCACCTTTGGAGGCAGAGACAAAGATATGACTATGTAGAGATTAATCAGATACTATCTGCTTCCTCCAATGGCAGGCTCAAGGACAGGAGGATAGCTTTAGCAAGTAGTGAGACTCTCATCAACCTAGAGAAACCTTATTTCCAAGTAAGAAATAAAATTGGGCTGGGGTAGCCTGGAGGTAGAAGACTCCTGGGTTCCACCTCCAGTACCAAAAGAAAAAAAAAAAGAGAAAAGAAAAAAGAAAGAAAGAAAGAAAGAAAGAAATGCTAAGCAAGTTCTCCCTGAGCCAAGCGAGTTATCTTCCTTATCCCTAGAAAAAATAAAGTCAGAAAGACTCAGGAGTCGTAGACACCAGGATGATCACAGTGAGAATAAGGTGCTGTGTTGAAAATGGGATTATGAATGGTGAGGGCTGGAGATGATGGTGTACAAGTCAAATGCCAAGGACTGGATATAAGAATGGCACTGGAAGCTGGCATAGTGACTCACACCTGTAATCTCAGTATGTGGTAGGTTGAGGCACGAGGATCACAGGTTCGAGACCAGCCTTAGTAACTTCTTGAGGTCCTGTTTACAAAAAAATAGGGCTGGGGTGTAGGTCAGAGGTAGAACACCCCTGGGTTCAATCCCCAGTACTCTCTTCCTTCATACACAAGCTGACAGTTTATTTTTCAATAGTATGGCTAAAAGCTGGAAGATAATGGAGTGATGTCACCAAAATTATGAGGGGAAATTATTTTCAATATAGAATTCAACATGCAGCTAACTTTGAATGTGAGAGTAGAGTTAAAATGCGTTTAGATTATTGTCAAAAACTTTTTCCCATGCATGCACATATTTTTATTTTTAGGAACATACACAGAATATACCCCAAATAAAGTTGTAGCCTTCCCCTGTTTAAAAACAAAAAGAATGAAGAAAGAATAATAAGACACCATGACGGCCTATTGCCTCCAGATAATTGTTTAGTCTTCTACAGTTTTAGGGAAATTAAACTATAACCAATTATTTTACAAAGGATTTTGGATTAAGAATTACAAGGATGGGAGGATCTCCGAGAAGGTAGGAAGTAATTATTTCCTTATGTTCAATTGAGAAAAAGAATAGTAGTAACTTTTATTAAGCTTATTTTGTACTAGCCCTCAATACAGTCATTTACTTGCATGAGCTTTTCAGTTTCTGAGGCACGGTAACTGAGAAAGTAATTTTTCTTTTACTTTATTTATATTAACACTACTGAATCTTCAAGAGAGGATATAGATAAGAGTCACCTTTAATTCACTCGTCATATAGTAGGCACCTTACACATGCTATTTTGGCAAATAAAGAAATTTATTGGATCACATAGATTAAAATTTCATACATACGTGGTTTGATCCCAGGAACTCAAACTATGTCAGAAAAACCAGGCTTTTTCCTTCTTTCTGCCCCATTTCTTGATATAATGGTTTATCCTCAGGCTCTGTAGGGGGCAAGATAGCTAGTCCACCACTTCGATGTTTAAGTCCAAAAAATAAAAATAAAAAAAAAATAAAGAGCATCCCTTTTAGAAAGCTTCCTTATGATTCAAAAACTGACTCTGACTGGCTAACCTAGGTCAGGTGCCTTTTCATGAAACAAACATAAGGCTATCCTTATAAATCAGAAATATATGTTTCATGTTGTAGAGCATGGACACTTAGAGAATAGGAAATCTATTACTCCAACAGAAAATTGGGGTACATTTTTCCAGTTGAGGGAGGGCAAGCAAAACTAGCAGCTTTTTAATATGTTCAAAAAGGTATGTTTCTAATGAACAGAATTCTCATAGAAAGCCCTATCCTCAGACCAAGTTAAAGTTTCTCTTGGTGAAACAGTGAACAAAACCCCAAATCAAACAAAAACAAAAAAACCAAAAAAACCCCACCAACCAACCAACCAAACAAAAAAACCCCTCCCCCCTTAAAAAAAACACAAAACAAAATTCAAAATTCAACCCCCAAAACATATTAATACAGAATTTATTTTTAAACTTTTTATCAAGTCACATGCAAATGTACATTTTCAAGTTCCATATAATCATTTGGGGGTCTTAATAGAGCCCCTGCTCAATGTTGGTAGTAGCTTGCGGTTATGATAGAAACTTAGTATAATCATGACTTATGATTTTCTTTCCCTGGGGCTGTCCTTTGGATATCATCACATTCCACTCTCAGCTTTGAAGATGAAATGTAAAGGTTTTCTCTCATATCAACACCCTCTGGACTACAATCATAATCGGTCTCAGCAGGAAGTGGGTATTTTGGACAGCTACACTGTGTATCTCTGAGACCAGACACGTGGAACAGCTCCATGCAGGCCTACTGCATGTTTTGGAAAACAGCTGATGTGGTATTATCTGTCCAAATAAAGAAACTAACTTTCAAAAATTGATAAGAGGTTCTGCTATTCTTGCATTTGTCTGAGCTATACCACTCTCTTCCTGTTCAGTTGCACTCCCACCTCTGGAGCATGGCATGAGTTATCCCTGCAATTGCCATTCATGAAGGCTTGGCCAGGTCTTCAGGGCTTCATATGTGCAAAAACAATCAATTCTCTGTCATCTTGGCTGAAATTCAGAGAAACCAGCACCATTTTTCTATTTTCAAGCCTTATATTTTTTTTTCCCAAATGAAAATTTGTCACATTTACTTATTGAGTACCTACTCCTTGTTCTTAAGGAGATTATAGACTCACAGAAACTCTGATGTGTTATGCAGTGATTTAGAAATGCACTCTGGAATCTTAGATATTACTTCTGAGATATTAATATACACACACACAGCTAACCTCCCAGAAAAAAACACTGTTTTTGATAATAAATAACCACCCCAAAATCATTGGTTTATGTATTCATGGCTATCCTGTGACAATGGATTTTAAGTTTATATATATATATATATATATATATACATATATATATATATATATATATATATATATATATATATATAAAGTTTCAAGTAAGGATATGTACGTATATATACAGCTTTTTTCTCCTGTTGAGCAAACTTGATCTTTGATCTTGTCAAATCATAATTATAATAATTTGCAAATTAAAACACAAAAATTAATTTTAATATTCTTCAAGTATAAACAGCCTGATAACTCTTTACCTATCTTTAGATAATTTTATCAAGTACTCATAATTTTTTCCTGATGAAAAGAGATCATAGCTCATCAAGAAGAAAACTATGGGCTGGGCAGGGTGACACACGCTTGTAATCCCAGTATTTGGGAGGCTGAGACCGAAGGATCCTAGTTTGCGGCCAGCCTCAGCTACTTAGTGAGGCCCTCCGCAACCTAGTGAGACCCTGTTTCAAAATAAAGAATAAAAAATAGAACTGGGGGTACAACCTGGAGGTAGAATGCCCCTGGGTTCAACCCCCAGTACTGCAAAAGAAAAAAGGAGAAAATTATGCTCTGTGGGGTTCTACTGCCTTCAGGGTAGAGTAGAGTAAGCAATCCATTCCTTTCATTTATCATCATTTAAGAAAGAAAAATCCATGTGAGTGAGGGTGCAAATTGTCTCCAGAGACTTAGAGAGGTAGCCCTACAGAATCTCAGAGGTGAAATGGACCATAAAAGCCATCTAATCATCAAGTTCTTCACTCCACTGGTGCCCGGCTCATGCTGACAACCCTCAAGTGCTCACTGAGTCCATGCTGAAGCACATCTAGAGGTTTGTATTTTTCTGCCTCCGGAGGCAGCCTGTTTTATATTGTTACCCATAATAATATGTAATTTGTGACCCCAAATTGTTGTAGTGTTTTACAAATTCTATTTTTCCCGAATGGTTTTTAATGTTCTTGTTTAAATGGATTCAGTAAAAGTGCTTGTAAGACTGAAGACCCATTTGGTTTATATCTCTGTTATTAAATAACCTATGGGTTTTAGTTGCAGGTAGCTTAGCTAGATAAACTGGAGGAATGGCTACAAATCTTATTGTCTCCCAGGTCAGCCATTTGCCACAGTGTGATTTTTCCATGTCAGTCACATTGGTACTTATCCCTTCTCCACTGGTATAAAGAAAAGAAATGGAGAATAGGGGGATTTCTGGGTCACTTAATTGGGAAGGAATGTTCAAGGACTATTCTGCTCTACTAGCTTCCTTTTTCTTCCCCAATAATGTCAAACTTCACAAATTAGAACTTATTACATCCCCTACTCTATTAGGTCCATAGTTAGATATTTGTCAGGGGAAGCACACCAATGTGCTTGCGCTCTGAGAGGATAAATAACTGCATAGGAGATAGGCCATGTAAGTCTGGGCTTTAAGCCACAAGTTTGGGAAAACATGTGAATGGTTGAGGATCTACACTGCATATAGGATTTAAAACTTTCACTGGATCCTGGAAGACTGGGAAAGCCCTGGGCAATAAAATGCTGCCAAATGAGAACTAGAAATATACATCAAAATGCCCATCAGCCATTTTGCCGGGCTGTGTTACAGAATAAGAAAACAAATGTCATCAAACCCAAGACAACTTAAAAAGCCTAAGCGTAGCTAGGTTAAAAATGAACTTACTATTTGAGTTCAAGATAAATTGTTCATATTTTCCTCTTGCTCTTTCCTTTGAAAGGACCTAGCAATTCAGAAACAGTTACATCCAGGAACAAGGAGCACACCTGGTATCATCTGTAAGTACATTTTTTTATGAAAAGGAATCACAAGTTCCTAGAGAAATGGCAGACTGGGGCCTGGCCAGTCTGCTCTTGCAAGTCCAAAAGTCCAAAGACTGGAGAGCATGGGGTTCTGATTTCCAAGAGCAGGAAAAGGGCATCCAGCTCAGAGAGAGAAAGAGAGAGAGTTCACCTTTCCACCACTGTGTTCCATCCAGGCCCTGGCTGACTGGATGGTGCCTGCACACCCTGAAGGTGGACCTCCACCACTCAGTCTGACAAACACACACCAATCTCCTCTGACAATATCCTTAGAGACACACCCAGGAACAATCTTCACCAGTCATCGAATCCTCCCTCAGTCCAGTCACGTCATCACCTGAGAGTAGTCATTGGACAGACAGATCACTAGATCTTTCTAACTATAGAATGATGCCTGAAAATCTAGAAAGATATAATTAGAAAACTGCTAGAAAATTACAGGTAACTATTATGACAAAAATCGATTTAGACAAGGCTGATCAATGGATACTAAATCTGGAGCGCTTGAAGTAGAGGAAGAATTTGTTAAATTATAAAGTGAAAAACTATCTCTACAGTGGAGAAAACAGAGAGCACCTTACTGAATAGTCAAAATTATTATCATGAGTAAGGTTCAGCTGGAGGTGGAGTGCTTCCCAGTGTGTTACTCTGAGGGCACAAGCTCAGTTATGTGGTATTCCAGCCAAAAATGCATGACTTTAATTTGATCATAAATAAGAGAAAAACCCACATTGAGGGACATTCTGTAAAATAACTGATATGTCCTCATCAGGAGTATTAAGGTTATCAATGACAAGAAAAACATAACAATCCCAGATTTAAAGAGACACAGCAATTATATACAATACACACTCCTGAATTAAGTCCTGTGTTGGGATGGGGCAGAGAAATGCTATAAATATTATTGTGACAAAGGATTGTACTAGTGTTAAATTTACTGAATTTGGTGTATTCTGGGTTATAGAAGGAAATATCCTTATTCTTAGGCTATAAACACCAATACATTCTTAGGATATAAATACCAAAGGGGAAGATGTAATGAATGAGACAAACTGTCATAGAGTTTAGTAAAAAATATTATGTATATATTTAAAGTGCAAAACAGCTAAAGCAAATGTGGGAAAATAGTAGGAAATGGTGAATCTTTGTAAAGGGAATATGAGAGTTCTTTGTATATGCTTTCAACTCTATATAGTTTGAAATTATGCAAAATAAAAAGTTAAAAAAACCACAAACTGGGCGCAGTGTTACACATCTTTAGTCCCAGTGTTTGAGAGGCTGAGACAGGAGGATTGCAGGCTCAAGACCGGTTTCAACAATTTAGCAATACCCTCAGCAACTTCTCAGCAACTTAGTGAGATTCTGCTTCAAAATAAAAAGTAAAATAAGCCTGGGAATGTAACTCAAAGGTAGAGTGCCCCTGGGATCAATCCCTAGTACCACCGCTACCACCACTATCACCAAAAAAAAAAAAAAAAAAAAAAAAAAAAAAAAAAAAAAAAAAAAAAAAAAAAAAAGAAAAAAGAAAGAAAGAAAGAAAGAAAGAAAGAAAAAAGAAATGCCTTGAGATAATTTCTCTGAGGATCCAAGAAGACTCAGTAAAATATTAAATAAATTTATTAATAAATATCTGTAATAATAATAAATAAAACTAGTAATGTTATTTTACCCTAGCTACTTTGGGCTCTTTACTTGTAGAGCAAATTGACAACTCAGATTCTTATTTTATGGCTTTTGGTACACATACATAGACTGATTTGTATCATTTTTAAGATACTCATGAAGATAGAATAAGATATATATTTTTTTTATTTCAAAGAAAGCAAAGAGTTCTTCAGTAATGAAGGGTGTTCTCATTGAATTCTAGGGCCTAAATGTGATGTTTTTGGTGTGCAGTAAGTGGGTTTAATCTGTTTTTTTCTGTCACCTTCCTCAAAAAATGTTAGCTTCTGTTGCTTCCGTATAAAGCCACTTCCACATTTAAATTGTTTGTTACAATAATTGTCCCTTCTAAATACCAAAATTTTGTATAATTCAGGTTCAGCTAGGGAAGCAAAAACAGTAGGAAATAGATGGACAGATGATGATAGGTAGGTATTCATCTCAAGGGATTAGTTTATGTGATTGTGGAGGCTGATTAAGCAAGTCTAAAATCTGTAGGGCAGGCTGTCAGGAAAGAAAGATCACAGGCAGGCTGGAACTCACAGACTGGGGTGGACGCTGCTGCCCACCAACAGAATCATCTCCTCCTCCTCCTCCTCCTCCTTCTTCTTCTTCTTCTTCTTCTTCTTCTTCTTCTCTCTCTCTCTCTCTCTCTCTCTCTCTCTC
>PVLC010033865.1:0-17311 GCA_004027655.1 Graphiurus murinus | reverse complement strand
AGGCTGAGACCGGAGGATCCAGGTTCGTGGCCAGCCTCAGCTACCTAGTGAGGTACTCCGCAACTTAGCGAGACCCTGTTTCAAGAAATAAAGAATAAAAAATAGGGCTGGGGGTATAGCTCGGAGGTAGAATGCCCCTGAGTTCAATCTCCAGTACTGCAAAAAAAAAAAAACCTTCCAAAAATATTCTATTGTATGTGTATACCACACTTTCTTTATCCTTTTATCTATGGGAAAATTTAGGCTATTTCTCTGTCTTGGTTATTGTGAACACTGTGGTAATGAGCATGGGAGAATATTTATCTCTTCAAGGTCCTGATTTCAATCGTTTTTTTTTTTTGGTGGTACTGGGGATGGAACTCATGGGCATTCTACCTCCAAGCCATACCTCCAGCCCTATTTTATTCTTTATTTTGAAACAGGGTCTCACAAGATGTGGAGGTCCTCACTAAGTAGCTGAGGCTGGTGCAAACCTGTGATCCTCCCTTCTCAGCCTCCCAAGTACTGGGATTACAAGCGTGTGCCACCACGCCTGGCTCAATTCTTATGGATAGATAACAGAAGTGCAATTATTAGATCATATGGTAGCTCTAGTTTTGAGTTTTCAAGTAACCTCCATATACTTTTGCATAGTGGTCACATCGTTTTATATTCCCACCCACCATGTACAAAGATTTCAATTTTCCACATCCTTATCAACACTTGTTATCTTTTGTCTACTTGATAATAACCATGGTAATAGGTATGAAATGATGTCTCATTGTGGTTTAATTTGTATTTTTATGATTATTAGTGAGGTTGAGCACCTTTTCATGTACCTGTTGGTCATTTATGTCTTTGTAGAAATGTTGGTTTGGTTCCTTTGCCCATTTTTAAAATTGGATTATTTTCTTACTATTGAGTTTTAGGATTTTTTCTTTCATATGTTTTAGATATTAATCCTTTATCAGATATAGGATGTGCAAATATTTTTTCCCATTTTGTAAGTTGCCTTTTTATTTTGCTAATTATTTTTTCACTTTGCAGGAGCTTTTTAGTTTGATATAATCCCACATGACTATTTTTGCTTTTGTTGCCTGAGCATCTGGTGTCATATCCATGAAATCATTGCGAAGTCAATTTCCTACTGTTGAAGATTTCTCCCTATGTTTTCTTCTAAGAGTTTTATAATTTCAGGTTTTACATCTCATTATTTAATCCAATCTGAATCAATTTTTGTATATGAATGAGTCTAATTTAATTCTTTTGTATTATAAAATTCAATTTTCCTAATATAATTAATTGAAGAGATTATCTTTTTCCTATTGTATATTCCTGGCCCACTGGTGAAAATCAGTTAAATGAATATACATAGGTTTATTTCTAGGCTCTCTAGTCTGTTCCATTGATTTAGATATGTGCAACTGATTTAGTTTTCTTAATTTCCTTTTTAGATGGATCATGCTTGGTATATAAAATTTCAGCTGCTTTTTATAGGCTGACCTTGTATTCTGAAACATTACTGAATTCATTTATTCATCCCAACATATATGTGTGTAGAATATTTTCACTCCTCTTGTATCAGATCTGAGCACTTTGAGTGGGATATGGTGTAGGACAGGTATGTTTGTGAGAGGAAGGGATTGTGGTGATGAGGAAGAAGTGCCCAATCCTCCCTGAGAATCCTGGGTTATTGAAGGATTATGAGAAATTCAAAAACAGCATGGATAATACAGCTCTTCCTATACTCAGTTGTCCTTTCTGTCATTCTTCACATACTTGGAAGTCATATAGACTTGGTTATAATCTCTTATGTCTGATGATTTCCTAACTTTTTTACTCTTGGACTTGTTCTCATGAATAGTAGGAGACAAAGCACAAAGCACTAAAATCATAGAGAGAAAAACAAATAGATATTGAGAAAGGAAAACTTAAGAGATAATTAAGTGTCCTTAATTATATTGTCATCACTATTTCCAGTTAAATGATTCTTAAACTTTTTTTCCTCTGTCTTAGACTTCTCTGAGAATCTGATGGGAACTATTGAACTGTCTTCAGAAAAATGCACCCATCTACATGTACAAAAGGGTTTGTATACCATTCTTTTAAGTGGTCTTCCTGGGGCCATCACTGGACTAATTAGTATTACACAAACCCAAGTCAATGTCTGTGTCTTCCAAAGGTTACTCTACTATTAGCTGTAGATGTGCGAGGTATCAAGAATCAAGAATATTTTGACCTTAGCTTTTGTGAAAGGTAAGCATTAGAAATAAGTATGAACATTAGATTAAAAGACTCTTTTTTCTTTTGCTTCATTTATTCAATCATTTATGAGACAATCAAGAAATACTCAAGAATTATGTCATTTTGGTACAGGCAATGTGATCAAAGTTTAGAACAGGATGAGGAAACAGTGAATGTGAGGATAAGAAAGACATGGGAATGATTAAACAACTGGTTGTAGGCTTAGTAAATGTAATTCTGTTATTGTCTGAACTCTGAGATTCTCTAATCATTGCAATTTGTCTTAGAGGTTCTAGAAACCCAAGTAACAACCAGAAGAGCAAAGATGAATTAAAGTTTCCTTTCCCAAACATTTTCTGTTCCTCAGATCCTTATGTGAAAAATAAGAACAATAAGGAATAGTCAGACTTTTTATTTGCACATGTTGAATATATTGTGTCTGGAATCTTTACTCCACTAAGGAAACCATGAGAAGGAGGAAAATATAAAACTCTAAATACTGAGCATGGATTCCTAAAATGTAACCAGGAAAACTTGTGATATAGAAAGTAATGGGGTTTCTTGATTATAGTTATTATTTTTTTTAGGGCTCAGTCATAATCTACCCTCAGGACACAGGGATTGTCTACCTTTCCCCACTTTCCCCCTTTGGCTTGCTTAATTGGGTAGCTTTCCAGTGTGACCTCCAAAGCGTTTGGTCCTTCTTACATTTTGTACAAACCATACTACCCCAACATGGGATGCATATCTTTCTCCCCACTACGTTGTGAACTTCTTTGTGCTTACCCCTACTCTGTGTCTAGATTAGTGCCTAATACATAGCAAATGCTCAATAAATGTGTCTGTTGAACTAGATTTTAGTGGCAAAATAATTCATTCTAACAAGCTTTTCTCAAAATGCTGCTATTCAGAATGTATATAATGACCAAATTCTCAGGCAGCAGAATGCTAATTTTAAATAAAAAATATGGGAGAAATGTCCCATAGCTGTCTTTTTGGATGGATTTTCTCATAGTCTCCTAAAAATAAAATCTGGAACTTCTTTTACGCAATTGGTCTTTCAACATTGATAAGCACAGATCTGGCCAGGGCTGTTGTAACATTAAAATTATTTTTCTATCTCTCCTATTTGTGCTTCCTTATGAGAACATCTAGATCAAATGGTGACATTTGTGCAGTTTACTAGCAGTCAACTGCATATGTATTGGAATAGTATTATGTAACCATAAATAGTTTGAATTCCCAAAGGGACAGCAAAGATTTTTTTGGGATGACATGTCATATTATTTAAGACTTTGTAGAAATCCTCTAAATACTCCCTCCACTAACAATCATGGCTGAAAACTCCTAGACTTTATTGTAATGTTTTTTTTCCTTCCCAATAAAGCATGTATTTAAAGTTTTAACATATAAAACACAAAACAGGCTAAAAGGAAATTATTCATGGTAACATTTGCCAAAGTCCCTGTTAGTTTAACTAAAGGTGAATTGATGCAAAAAAGTAACAAAGTTGCTCTTTCTGAGGGTCTTTTAGTATAATTTTGGAGTCAGACACCACAAAAATACAAAAAATAACTTGGACATGGTAGAGTATGCCTGTCCCAGTACTTGGGAAGCTGAGGAAGGAGGATGACAGGTTTGAGGACAGCCTCAGGAAACCAGTGAGACCCTTTTTCAGAAAAGAATTAGAGGTGTAACTCAGATGTAGAACATCCCTGGGTTCAATTTCCAGTACTTAAAAAAAATGGCAAAAAGAGAGGATAAGGTTGATTAATCCACCTTTTTGTCCTTATAACTCATTGTTGGTCAATGAACTTTCAATAATGTAATTCTTCTGTCTTTAAACCTTGAATTTAAACCTTGAATTCCTGAAAGGTGATACTTGTCTTATGACCATGAATGGAAGGTCAAGAGAATCACCAAGATTCCAGCCTGGGTCTGTCGAGCTACTGCATTGTTGCCTGCAGTAAACTACCACTAGATTTCTTGACACAAAACAATTTCCTTATTGCTAAGGCACTGCAAATAAAATTCTCTGTTACTCAAAGCTTACCTCATTCCTAGCTGATACATCTAGTTCAAAAGCATAACCTACCTCAAGGCAGAATTAGATTTACAAAACAATGACTCACTTTCTTTTTTTTTTAATGTATATTTTAGATTGTCTTTTACAAGGCTATTATTTTGAGCATTGTTGATTGACCTCATTTTGCTGTCCTCACTTAGGTTTTCATTCTGCCTTGATATTTACTCCTCCTCCAGAGCTATGTGGGTGCCCATTTGATATTGCAATCTGAACCCTGTCATCCTTTAAGTGAGCTGCTTCTACGTAAGGGCATCCCCTCTTCTCTTTGAGGCACTTTTGATTCTTCCCCTCAGCCTTACCTGGGTGTTCTCTTTGGGGTTTTCCTGGAATAAAAACATCCAAATGCATTTGTCATATAATTGTGAAACAAAAAGTGTGCCATGAACATTTCATTTTCTAAACTCATGCAGAATTATGTCTGAGCTCAGACAAAAGAATGCTGTATAAGTGGCATTAAATTGTATGAAATCAATTATTATCCAATGAAATAAAGAATATAACAGAATTTTTCCCATTTATTTGCATACTATAGTAAAATAATCTGTTTTTAAAAATTTTTTATTGTAGTAATTCGAAAATAATCTGTTTTTCAAATGTGAAAATTAGTTCCTAGATTAGACTCCCATATTTGACAACTCTATTAGGTTATGCAGTGCTGAGGATATCAGTCCCCTTTGTTATAGAAGAATAGTTGCAATGTTCTCTGGGGTTTGCAGGCTTTTAAGTTGAATAAAAATAACATAAGCTCATTTTAATTCTATGTTGACTTCATAAAATACTTCAAATGACTACATTTGGTATTTGAAGTTTGTAAAGTAGATAAATTTCCTGCAGTTCATGGTTCAGGAAAATTAGTTCAAAAAGTCCTTCATTCATTCACTTATTCAATAGATATTTATTAAATTTTTATTTTGTATAAGCATGAGGTCTTAGGAAATAGAAAGTTGAAGAAGACACTTTTTTGTCCTTACATAACTTATATTTTAGTGGTAGAGTTAGCAAGTACATAAGAAAAAAAAACTTTAGAAGTAAATAAGAAAATTAAAAATAACATTTATTAAGTTCTATGAAGGAAATGAAGAGAATGCATACTAGGAGATGAGGGGGGTGGGTCAGAGAATGTTCTTACAGAGGACAGGTCATACAGACATCGGATCATTGGTGAGTCAGACTATACCTATATCAAATACTTGACACTGATATTTAGGAAAAATTTTGTATACTGTCCCTTAAAAAGAAGATAGGTAATTTAGAAATGACATTAATTCTTTTTAGATCTGATTGCTTTTGAGACTTGACTAGTGGGCAGAAGTTACAGGAGGCTGACTTCCATCACCCTTCCACAGTTTGGGAGATACTTAGAGTTACTTTAGCCATTGGCACTGTGGAGAGACATACCACTGGTCTCTAGAGTAGGAGAGTTTTCTTTCAGCCCTGTGGCACTGGAGTCTCTATTGGATCCTCTGTGTCATTATCTTACTTCTTAAATCTCACGAAGCATTTTCATATAACCATATTTTAGGGCGAGAAGAAAGTATTTATTTCAAAATTTTATTCTATAGCAAGGTCTATAGTGGAACTGTAAAATTAGAATCCAGATTTGCACACCCAGGACTGCTCTTTGCAAAGACCATTTGTTGTTTCCCAATAGAGTAGGAAAAGCAGCTGAGCAAAATAGAATTCCAGTATTTCTAGAGGGTTGTTCTAACGACAGGAGCTGGGTACAATAATGTCTATTTACTCCTCCTGACGCTTGGTTACCTCCCTCGTGACCCTGTGGAGCCTGAGGTAATGCATTCTGCATGGTAGCTTGGGTCTGAGAAGGTTCTAAGAACTTGCTGACAATTATGCATTGTGTTTCATTATTTATCACACTGGGGTAACGTGAATCTCTCTGATGTCCACTGCAGGCTGATCTGAGGCCCCTGTTCACAAGGAAAGTCATGAGGAACCTTTATCCTACTTTCAAAGTTTTCTACCTCCTCTGTTCTCATTTTATTCAGTAGGGAAAATGTGCTTGTGACAGAAAACTACCATCTTGTTTTCTAGAGCTTGACTCTCTTTTAACCTAGGGCTTTTGCTGTGCATAATGAATTTCATGTTATCATAGGTTTGGGATATTTGTTCTGGAAAACTTTATCTTCAAAGTGTAATTGAGCAGCCAGAAATGTTTCTGGGAGGCCAGCTGCATTCCACCAACACCAGAAGCCTGTGCATATCTGGTGTTGTAAATAAATGAGGGACATGATGTTTGAAAAAAAATGTGTTTTTTCTTGACCTGTGCAAAATTGACTGGAATGTTTCGCTCATATTCCCATTTGCCTTTCCAAGTTGTGGATAAACACAAAATTTTGGAACTTTTCCAGAACTGCTATTTCCATTTTCTAGTGGGTTTGTGCATCTCAATAATACTAGAACAAAATTGTAATTAAATGTACACCTGTAGAGTCTAGGTAGTTTCAATCATAGCTTAAATTCTAGACTCACTGAAAAACAAGGAATGTTAAATGTAAGAAATAAACAAAGATTCTAGAATGTTCCAATGCCCTGGTGGTATTTTCTGAGTAAAAGAGGAACTACACTGTATATTACAGTAAGTGGAGGTCAGAGGTGGGTGTGTGGTTGCTCCTTAATAGCAGGTGCTGGCTGAGTAGTCCCCAGTTGCACAGTTGCAGCAGAAAGGTGACAGAGACTTGGTCGCCTTGCTATTGAGTTTAGAAATTCCTTTTAGTTTTAGATATTAACCTCTTTTCAGACAATGTGGTTTGTGAACATTTTCTCCCATTCTGTAGGTTGCCTTTTTTGTTCTGCTGACTGTTTCCTTTGCTATGCAGAAGCTTTTTACCCAATCCCACCACATTTTTGCTTTTATTGCCTGTACTTTTTGTGTCCTATCAACAAAATTGCTAAGATCAATGTCAAGAAGCTTTCCCCTGTGTTTTCTTGTAGGAGCTTTATGGTTTCAGATCTTATATTCAAATATTCATTTTGAGTTAATTTTTGCAAATGGTGAAAGAGAAGGGTCCATGTTCATTCTTCTGCATGACAGTAGCCAGTTTTCCCAACAGCATTTATTGAAGAGACCATCTTTTCCTTATGGTATATCTCAGACACCCTTGGAGATCAGTTGACTTTCTATGTGTGGCCTTATTTCTGGGCTCTTTATTCTGTTCTATTGGTTTATCTGTTTTTGTACCAGTAGCATAGTATTTTGACTATAGTGTCCTTGTAATATATATTGAAATAAAGAAATACAATGCCTGCACCTTTGTTCTTGCTCAAGATTAGTCTACTTGGGGTTTCTTGTGGTTCCATATGAATTTTACCATTGTTTTCTATTTCTTAAAAAATATTGTTGAGATTTTAACAGGGATTATATATAATCTGTAGATTATTTTGAGTTTTAACAATGACAATATGGATCCTTTAGATGTTTGAACACAGGATGTCTTTCTGTTTGTGTCTAATTTCTTCCATCAGTGTTTTATAACTTTCAGTGTATAAATCTTACACATCCTTGTTTAGATTTATACCTATTTATTTTATTCACTCTTGTGAGTGCTATTATAAATGAAGATTTTTTTTTCTGTATTTCCTTTTCCAAGAATTAATTGTTGGTAGTAAAAGTCACTTTCTGAAGTTGTGTTATGTGTTTATTAGTGTGGCTCTGTCTTAATTGTTCTATTCAAATCTGTAGCCCTCGCATCTTAAAAAAATGCCTAGTAAATGGTAGGCTCCTACCATTTGAATGATGCATATTTGGTGATTAATTAAGGGAATGATAAAGGGAAGCATTTGGTAAATTCATTCAGGACATTATAAAAATGAGTCATAATAGCCGGGCGTGGTGGCGCACGCTTGTAATCCCAGCATTCGGAAGGCTGAGACCGGAGGATCCGGGTCCGTGGCCGGCCTCAGCTACCTAGTGAGGCACTCCACAACTTAGTGAGACCTGGTTTCAAAATAAAGAATAAAAAAAATAGGGCTGGGGGTGAGCTCGGACGTAGAATGCCCCTGAGTTCAATCCCCAGTACCACAAAAAAAAAAAAAAAAAAAAAAAAAAAAATGAGGATAAGGAATGAGGTGAATAGCAAGGGTGGTTTAAGAAGTTAAATTTTGGAACTGTGAGCTAGAATTCATTTTAGATTGGGCTAGGAATAGAGATTAATAGATAGTAGGCCCTGATGATTATGAGTAGGAGGATCTCATCTCAGGCTTGAACAATGCCTAGTTCATCTATAATTTAATTTTTTTCTGAAACATTGCAGTGCCTTTACTTTTCTCACATGAAAATCTATTTTTTCCATGCATTCTAAGACAAAATAATAGGTGTGTCTTTCATACTTCTAATGAATTTTGGAAAATATCATATATTTGGGTCTTTTTAATTTCTTGAGCAATTACTTTCTCAAAAGTCAAGTGGATGAGAGAGAGGGAGAGAGGAAGAGAGAGAGAGAGAGAGAGAGAGAGAGAGAGAGAGAGAGAGAGAGATTTCACCTTTTTTTTTTTATCATTAGGAACAAGGGCGACTTCTAGTAGCTTTTGGAGAGAGAAACAGGAACCTGGATGTGCCGAAGCTGAGAGAGGATATGTTGAAATGAATATCTTCCCTGAGAATGTGGCAGAGAAATGAGTATGACTATGTCAACAAAAGCCCATAAGAAGCAGACAAATTGAGAGCTTTTCTGAGGTTTGAAATGATATAATAGTGATATAATAGTATATAAGGGAAAAAATGACAAATATATATTGTTTTTACTTACTAAGAGTTTTGTTATATTTCTTTAATTATATGTCTTTCAAAATGAAATGAAGTTATTATTTTCACAATAAGGTAATTACATTTAGAAGCTGATTATACTAAATGATATGTGCATATATGAATGTATCATTTAATGATGTATAGTTACAATGCATCCATAAAAGTACAAAAAAATGCCAATTGTAATTGTTGGTTATAAATGAAAATATATTACAGACTTTGACTTAAACATGTTGGGAATTATTTATTTAAAATGTTAAGTTGTGACATGGGAGCTCTTTCTTTGGTTTGTGCCACACTTGAGAAACATGTCTCAGATGACTTTATCATGGGCAAAAAGATTGATTAGATCAAAATGAAAATTACCAGGTGAAAGAATAAATACTTCGGACATTTAAATGGAAAGTAGCAAGCTAAAAGTCATGTCCTGCGGCCTGCTGTATGTTAGAATCTGGGTGTGTGCTTGAGAGGCTGGAGTTTAAATAGTCAGTCACAAAAAGTAAAAATTCTAATGCCCTCCCTAATACGTGAAAGCTAGGGAGAAAGTGGGTCAGATACTCTAGTTGAATAAGGAGAAAATTTAGAGGAGCAAAGAAGGTAACCTAACTGAAGTTGATGGGAGGGAGGGAGAGGGAAACACCCTAATGTACAAACATATCCAAGTCAATCACTAAGCTAAACATGAGAAGGAGGGAGGGGGAGGGAATGGGGTGGGAATTGGGGAAGGGTTAAATGAGTACTGTGTGCATGTATGCCTCTACCAGCTTGTACCTCATTAAGATGTATGATTACAATGCATATATATATATATATAATAGTTTCAGAGAACTTTCAGAGCCATGAGCTTTGTGACATTCCCATGATGACTCAGCATGGGAAACTGAAATCTGTGGAAGTATGCAGTAACAAAACACAGCCTGCATTTGAGCTTCCTTGGAGAAAACAGTAAACATGGAAGGCACTGTCTGAACTGGTGAAGACAAAAAAGATCTGGGAAAAAAGAGAGGGGTATCTTAGTGAAGACAACCTTACTATGGAGCTCTACTCAGCTCTAGCAATTTTGGTTCTTTAATGACATAAGTTACTGGTATCAGTTGCCAAAGAAGAATGTACACAGGTACCTAAGACCTTCCAATATGATCAGGATATAAGTCCATTTGTAAAATCAAGTTTTTGAAGCCTGGATTTGAATCCCAAATCTACTTGCTTATTGTTATTGAGGTATACATTCAAAAACTATATAAAAAATGGTACAGTTTAATGACTTTTCACAAAAGAGACAGGCATGTAATCAGCACTCACTGAAATTAAGAGTCAGAGTACTAGCAGCATCTCAGAAAGCTCCCAATCACTCTCTTCTTGTCACTGGCCCCCATTCTCCAGATTTCCACCACTGCAGATTCACTTTGCCTGCTTCAACATTTGATATGAGTAGAATCATATGCTGTGTATTCTTTTGTACTTGGTTTCTTTGGCTCAGTGTTACGTTTGTGTGATTCATTCATGTTGTTGTGTCTAGCCACAATTGGATGGTTCTCATTCCCTGATTAAATTTATTGTGTAAGTTACCACAGTTTATACAAACTACATTTGATGGGCATCTGGGCTGATTCCAAGTTTTGGTTATTCTCAGTAGTGTTGCTAGAAACATTCTTGCACATAGGTTTTGGTTTTTAGTTGCAAACATCTGATTGCATATGTGTTAGTCTGCCAGGATAGCTATAACAAAATTGCAAAGACTGGGTAACTTAAAAACAGAAATTAATTATCCCAGAGTTCTGGAGGATGAGTCCTAGCTTAAGAAGTCAGCAGGTTTGGTTTCTCCAGAGGCCTTTCTCCTTAGCTTGCAGGTAGGTGGCTTGATTCTTGGTGGGTTCTCACACCGCTTTTCATCTGTATGCATTCTCCTGGGGTCTCTTCTTCCTCTTATAAGGACACCTGTCCTGTTGAATTAGAGCCCCATTCTATTCCTTCATTTCATCTTAATTACCTCCTTGAAAGCTATATCTTCAAATAAATGCAGTCACATTGGGCACTAAGAGTTCAGTGTGTGAATTTGTGGGGTACATAATTCAGTCTGCAATAGCATTTATGTGGATTGGGTACTTAGGAATAAATGATCATTAAATATGGATACATTCAGCTTTAGTTGACACTGACAGTTTTCCAAATTTATTGAACTGATGTGCAACTCCAATAGTGGTAGATGAGGCTTCCAGTTGCTTCATTATCTTGGTAAATATGGCATTGTTTTTTTCATTTTAGCCATTTTGGTGGGTATGTAAATGATATATCACTATGATTTAATTGGCATTTCCCTGATGATTATTGAAGTTTCCTACCTTTCACATGTTTATTGGTCACTTGGATATCCTCATTTATAAAATGCAAGTTCAAGACTTTTGACTATCTTTTAAATTTCATTGGCTGCCATTTTTTATAGGAGTTCTCAAGCATTCTAGATATCAAATATTCTTTTTGAGTATATGTCTAACAATATCATCCACCAGCTTATGCATTGCCTTTTCAACCCTTAATCATATTCTGATTAATGTGAATTCTTAATTTTAACAGAGTAGGTTAATTTGTAAACTTTCTTCCTAGGACTAGTGCATTTATTGCATTATTTAAGTGATCTTTGCTTGACTCAAGATCATGAGGATTTTTTTAATGTTTTTAACTGGTTTTACTATTTTACTTTTACATTGAGATCTCTTAAACATCCTAAAGTGATTTTTTTTGTATTGTCTAAGAATGAGCCATGATTCACCATTTTCCATGTAGATATTGAACTGATCTCAAATAACTTATATAAAAGGTCACCTTTTTAGCTGCACAGCAGTGTCACCTTTGTGATAAATCAGGTGGCAGTTCTAATTGTCGGAAGAATCCCAGAAGTAATATTGAGAAATCACAGTAGAAATAGTATGGCCATTTCATAGAGAGGTAATGAAAACAAACAGGGATATTCGATCAGAATGAAGGATAGTGTGAAAGAAAACTTGCTATTATTGTGTTTAAATTTCCAGTTGTAGCAAAAAAACAAAACAAAACAACAAAAAAAACCTACACAATTTCTTACAGAATCAATGTCACTCCAAGTTGGTACTACATTAAACTTAAGTAAGAAGTAGAGACTAGGAATACTGTGTGATTCATGTGGCCTTGATTTGATGGATTTACAAGGACTAAGAGCCATAAACATATTAAAACCACTGATGTCCTCCAGGCTGGGGCCACAGAAGGCAGAATTTATCTGGAAGAGCTGGGATAAGAACTGAAACCAAACCAGCCCCATTATTTATTTACAAAGCTGCTGTAGGAAGGATGAATCCTTTTGTTATCCAGAAGGACTGTAAACAAACTTCTGGTCTGTTTGTTTGTATTAAGGCTACCGTTGAATTTTTTTAAACTAGAGTCTTAGGAATAAAATACAGCTTGACTTAGGATGTGTGTCATATCATATTCATCGTCCAAAGGGGAGTTACGGTGCTTGTTGACTTTGTCAAAGTCAAGACAACCAAGTAAAGTAAAAACAACCAAGGTAAGAAAACAAAATTACAGGGGATTGAGGGTGTTGAGCTTCCATTAGTTCTGATAAGTATGTCTAATCCAATCCAGAGCTAGAAGTGATAGTGGAAGGACATTTGAGCAAGGACTCAGAGCTGGGCTTGGTTTTCACACAGACCAGCAGCATAGTCATTTAGGCTCTCAGTTTCTTATATGAAATGTATTGCTCTCCTCTCCAAGCAAATGACATAACAATTCCATTAGAAAAATATGACATGAATGAATGAGAGACAGTGAGTTTTAGGTGGTTCTTTCTTGAGCCTTCTTAGATTTCTTTCTCTATAAATTTTCCTTAAACAATCTTTTTTTTTTTTTCGATACTGAGGATGAAACCCAGGGGCATTCTACCTCCGAGCTACAGTCCTAGCCCCTATTTTTTTATTCTTTACTTTGAAACAGGGTCTCACTAAGTTGCAGAGGGCCTCACTAAGCAGCTGAGGCTGGCCATGAACCCGGATCCTCCAGTCTCAGCCTCCCAAATGCTGGAATTACAAGTGTGCGCCACCATGCCTGGCCTTTAAACAATCTTAAGCTTTCCTGTGGCTTAAGCTTTATTTCTGGTATTGACTCCCAAGTCATAAATCTACTCCAGATCATTCCTTTGAACTCTAGGCATGCATATCCAAATTCCACTAAACATCTCCAACTGGATATTTCACATTTAACCCTTATATCTCTAATATGAACTCATTGATTTTATATCCATCCCAACTGCATCTCCTCCTTTATTTAGGTAATAATGTTCAATGACTGACTCGCTTGTCCAACATAGAGTTGATCACAGGTTCTTAAAGATGTTATCTCCTAAATATCTCAGGGATTTAGGATTAGACCACCTAAAATGGCCTAAACAACTTGATAAGACCTTGATTAGACCACCTAAAAATGGCCTAAACAACTTTAGCAGCCTTTCAGATAGGTCTTTTTGACTTCAGAATATTCTCCTTGCACTATTTCAGACAAAACAATCTTTCTAAAATCTAACTCAAGTCCCATCTCTCTCTGCCTAAAATTCCACATTGCCTCAAGGATATTGTGTAAACTCAAGATAGTTTAACATGGCCGTGACATTCTTCCTCTCCTTTCCAGTCTCATTTCTCCTAGCAATTCTATCTCCTGCCACACGAGCCACTGTCCTGACTTCTGTATGCTCTATCTGCTACCTTTCTGACTTTGAATGTGTTGTTCATTCTCTGAAGGGTTTCTTCCTTCCACCAAGCACTCACGTCGGTTTTCACATCTCGACCTCTTTGCCTGACAGTATCCTCACCTCCTTCATATCTTCAAAGGAGTTTTTCTTCCTCTTCTAGGCCCTTCCTAAGGCCACTCCATTCCTTATCCTTATTTATTATATCACATCTCTTTCTGTGTTGCAATTTCCCTTAATTATGTAATTCCCCCATTAGGTCCAAAAAGCATTGGGAATATGCAAATATTTACCTGTCTGATTCACATTCATTCTATGCCTAATTGCTTGGCTCAGAGTACAGCATGTATGAATAAATACATACTGAATAAAATTAATACGTTGCAATAGTAAAATGGTATAATAGAACTTTAAACCAAAGTCATAGAGGCTGAAATGATAGAGTTTAAATTTTATAAGGGGAGGGTGGAGAAAAAGGGACCCCTGGAAACACTTCATAGAGGTGCAATTTTGTATGATGCAAGACAGCAACAGCTGTTTTGTTTGTGCTTTCCTCCTGTCTCTGTCTCCTAAGTACTGGAACTAATGACATGTGCCACTGCACCCAGCTTCATGTGGAATTCCAGGAACAAACTAGGACTTAGTCCCTTTGCTGCTGTTGCTGTTGTGATACATACCCTAGGGACAATGATAAAAGCCATGACATGGATAAACAGACTTTTGGGAAAAGGACTTAAAATTGGGGAGTGTTACACAAGAGGATGTGACATATCTTGCCTAGTGAATAAAGTTCTACAGAAAACTTCCAAGAATAGGCTGCATCTGCTTTAGCAATTTAAGGGGGAAATTTCAAGCCGGGCATGCTGGTGCATGCCTGTAATCCCAATACTTGGGAGGCTGAGACAGGAGGATTACAGGTTTGAAGCCAGTCTCAGCAGTTTAGCTAGACCTTCAGCAACTTACAGAGACCCTGTTTCAAAAAAAAAAAGGCTGGGAGTATGGTGCAGAGGTAGAATACCCCTAGGTTCAATCCTCAGTACCAAAAAAAGGGGAACTTTCCAGTATTGGCAAACATATTTTATGAGTGCTATTTCCTTTAAATAAAACATTTGAAAATAAAGTTTTCTAATTTTCTGTGTTCATTCAGGTTTCCAAGACTCTAAAGAGTGTATTAAAAATGAGGGGAGGCAGGGGCTGCACTGGGACAAAGCAGAAACAGGAAGGAGGCTTGCCTGTCCACTTACTTTTTTCCAGTTGAAAGTTAGGGTGGTGAAAGGTCATTATGACTAATGAGAAGGCTGCTTTTCTCCACAGAAGTGTATTCTACTAGGGAGATGTGTATACAAAAAGATGGCACTGGTTGTAAAGATGGTATACATTCTGGTTCTTACGAGCAGGGAGTATTCTTCTCTGTTTAAGCAGATTTCTTTTCTTCACTTTTACCCCTTAGTATAGAAAATGCCTACAATGTATTAACCCATCGCCTACCTTCTGGATGACACAAATAAACCAAGCTTGTCTTGAATATATGGATTATTTTAAAAACGAACATGATTTGCTCTACTCTATAATATTGATCACGTATGGCTCTCCAAGTCTGGGTTTTTCTGTTTCTGCCTCACCTTGCCTCACATGACCTCTCTGCCTTGGGTATAACCACCCACCTCCATCTGTTTCTCAACACCATTATTCCACTTCCCTGGATAATGTGCTTTGGGTGAATAAATCAGGTAAGTCAACACATTAAGAATGATGAAACATATCAAAGTCAATCACTAAACAGAACATAAGAAGGAAGGAGGGGAGAGGGAATGGGGTGGGAGTTGGGGAAGGATTAAATAAGAGATGTGTATGTGTATGCCGCTACCAGCTTGTACTTCACAAAGATTTATGATTACAATGCACCAATAAAAATATAAAAAAATTATAAATTAGTATCAGCAAATCACATGGTTAGATGTAATTATGTCACTATAAATGTTACCATATATAGGCAAATTATTTGACTGCTCTGTGCCTTCAATTTCTTACCTGTAAAATGAGTATCACAGAAAAATGTTCCTCATTGTGTAGTTGTGAGGATTAAATGGGCCAAAATAAAGAAGCTTTTAATGGGCCGAGTACACAGTAAATACTAGATACATGCTTATTGTTAATGTTAATCTGCCAGAGATAAAAACTAGCAAGTTAAGTGAGAGGAGTTGTAGTGATGGATCTGCAGAAGTAATCTGTGTTCTCAGAGGTCTTCCAGAGTGGCTTGGGGTGGCACACTGGAATCCTGGGGTTGCTTCAATCTAGCAGGGTCTTCAGCCCACAGAACCTCTAAATCTTTCTGTCAATCAAAGTTCCTTTATATGGAACTCAGCAATTTGTTTTTTTGTTGTTGGTTTCTTTTCTTTTTCTTTTTTTTGAACTGGAGAATGAACCAGGGGTATTTTACCTCTGGGTTATATAACCCCAGCCCTCTTTTTTTTTAGATTGAAATAGGATCTCACTAAGTTGCTGACAGTCTCACTAAATTGCTGAGGCTGGCTTTGAACCTGCAATCCTCCTGTTTCAGCCTCCCAATACTGAGATTACAGGCCTGTGCATAACATTGAACAATTTCAATTTGGAATGCTAAGTGTGGAATAAATATTATCAGTGGGGTTGGACTCCAAACCGAGCTTTGAGGAACAGGAAGGAGATGACTCTCTCTTCCTTGAAACTTTAGCTGGGGGAGGAATGCAGACATCTCCCCCAGTACCCTAAGGAGACTCAGGAGAATGTATGAAGCATATTATAACAATGGGTGCACACAGCTGTGACAAAACAGATACATTTGAGGATCTCTCCATTTATTCTCCCTTAAGGCTAGTTGATGTGACATGATATAAAAACTTGCATCAGTAATTTGGGACAGGAGGTGTGGAAGAAGGAATGGCACCATTGACTGTTTTCAAATCTATTGAGTGGGACAAATACAGGAATATTTCTTTTGCAGTTGCTAAATAACATAACAGTAGATTAGCCTAGGAGGAAAAGAAAAACCTCTAAGAGGCATACCTATTTTGTTTGAAAGGCCATTATCTATTTATATACTTGTTAAGCCTATTCTCTGCTAGATTTGAATAGCAGAAACACTAGGTAATAGTCTAGCTATTGAAAACGGGAAATATTTGCAAGGCTTTCTTACATTTATCTTATTAGAGCACAAACATAGTCTCCCTCTTCCCTCATCTCTATTGACGTTGCAGCAGAAGGGAACAATAATAATGTGTACTTTTTATTAGCTTATGCTCCGACTTCAATGACTACATTATGCATAACTTAACAATTAGAAAGTGCCCAACAAGCCACTAACGTCTTCTCCACAGTTAAGTTGTTAAGGGAAGTAATCCAACATTATCCCATACCCACCTTCCATGGTGGTCCAGCGAGATATTTGCCCATTGTGACTGTTGATGGAAAGTCCTTCCATTTTTAGAGAAACCACAGTCGCTTACTAGATTTAGCTGTTAAGAGTTGCTTTCCACCCCTCATC
>PVLC010033864.1:6042-17344 GCA_004027655.1 Graphiurus murinus | reverse complement strand
TTTTTTTGCGGTACTGGGGATTGAACTCAGGGGCATTCTACCTCCGAGCTACACTCCCAGCCCTATTTTTTATTCTTTATTTTGAAACCGGGTCTCACTAAGTTGCAGAGTGCCTCACTAGGTAGCTGAGGCTGGCCTCGAACCCGGATCCTCCGGTCTCAGCCTCCCGAATGCTGGGATTACAAGCGTGCGCCACCACGCCCGGCTAGTGGATACTTTTTAATTTTCATCTTTTTGGGCCTCTCAACAGTTCTATCAAGTAACTACTTTTATCTTTTTTTATTTTTTATTTTTTTTGCGGTACTGGGAATTGAACTCAGGGGCATTCTATCTTCGAGCTATACCCCCAGCCCTATTTTTTATTCTTTATTTTGAACCCGGGTTTCATAAGTTGCGGAGGGCCTCACTAGGTAGCTGAGGCTGGCTGTGAACCCAGTTCCTCCAGTCTCAGCCTCCCAAATGCTGGGATTACAAGTGTGGGACATCACGCCCAGCAACTACTTTTATCTTAGTACACAGGCTTTTCTTTTTTATTCAAAACCACACTTTTACTGGCTTTTCTAACACACAGGCTTTTCTTTTTTATTCAAAACCATACTTCACTAGCTTTTCCCCTACTTCTCTCCTACCTTTCCAATTTCCTTGGCAATCTCTTCCTGGTCATGCAACCTTGAAATGTTCAATTTTTTTCATTGCTCAATCCTGGATATCTTCTCTTTTCACTTAATATATTTTCTCACCATGTAATCTCATTTCTTTATTACTGTTTGCATACCAGTGACTCCCTAGCCTTTTTTATTTTTTATTTTGAAACAGGTTCTTGCTTGGTTGCTGAATATTGCTACATTGCTGAGGCTGTCTTCGAACCTTTGATCCTCCTGTCTCAGCCTCCTAAGTACTGGTATTATAGTCATGGGCCACCATGCCTGGCTAATGACTCCCAAATTTATAATACACATTCAATGCCTCTCATTTGAGGTCATTTGTTATGTTTGCCTTGAATATTCTATAGGCATTGAACTCTTGTTTTCCTATTCTTCCCAAAAGTTTGATCTTTCTCTGATCTTTTTCTTACCCTAAATAGCATGCCCAGCTACTCTGCGCAAGCCAAATCCTGGGGAATTGTATTTCAGTTCTGTGGATTCTGTCGCCAGTATTTACTTGTCATCACCTTATTCAATCCTTGATTCATCAACTCTTGCCTAGACTACTGAAGTAGTCACATAACTGGATTCCCTGCTTACATTATTCTCTCTCTGTCTCTCTCTTTTTGTGGTGCTGGGGATTGCACCTTGGACCTCACACATGATAGACAAGCACTGTCACTGAGCTATATCTCCTACCCTATGCTCTTTTTTTTTTTCTTTTTTTGTGGTACTGGGAATGGAACCCTTGGGCCTTCTACTTCCTGGCTATACCCCCAGACCTCTTTAATTTTTTTATTTGGAAACAGGTCTCACTAATTTGCCGAGGCTGGCTTTGAACCTACAATCCTCCTGTGTCAGCCTCCCAAGTACTGGGATTACAAGAGTGGGCCACCACGCCTGGCTTACTGCCCTATACTCTTGCCTCCTGATTGTCTTTTGCACTTAAGTTTTGTGCACTTTATTCGTATGGGTTTTTTTGTGTTTGTTTGTTTGTTTCTTGGTGGTCCTGGGGATTGAACCCAGAAGGATTCTACCTCCAAGCCACACACCCAGCCTGATTTTATTTTTTGTTTGGAAACAGCGTCTCACAAGTTGCTGAGGCTTCTTGGTCCTGTCTTACAAAAGTAAATAATCTCCATATAATTTAGCAATTTGAGCTCTGTATCTGATGAGAAGCAAGCGTATGTTCACGTAAGTCTTGTGTGAGAATGTTCATAGCAATATCATTCACAGGAGCCACAAAGGAGAGACGGCCAGAGTTCATCAGCTGATGGTGGACAGACAGGAGGTGAATATCCATGCAACAGCATACACTTGACTATAAAAAGACATGCACCACAGCCGGGAGTGGTGGTGCACGCCTGTAATCCCAGTACTTGGGAGGCTGAGACCAGAGGATCCAGGTTCGAGGCCAACCTCAGATACTCAGTGAGGTCCTCTGCAACTTAGTGGGACCCTATTTCAAAATAAAGAATAAAAAATAGGGCTGGGGGTGTAGCTCGGAGGTAGAATGCCCCCGAGTTCCATCCCCAGTACCGCAAACAAACAAACAAACAAACAAAAAAAAAAACCCACAAAAAAACATGCATTACTGATACTTTATGCTAAGAAAGAAACCAATCATGGGAAATTACATATTATTCCATTTGTAGCCAGTCATGAGAGACCACATATTTTTCTATAGTAGGCAAATCTCTAAAGATAAAAGGTAGACTAGTGGTTGCCCTGAATTGGGGAACGATATTGGCAAAATCAAGAATGACCGATACTGGGTATGGTGTTTCTTTTTGGGGTAATAAAAATGTACTAAAATTGATTGTGATAGCCGAGCGTGGTGGCGCACGCTTGTAATCCCAGCATTTGGGAGGCTGAGACCAGAGGATCCGGGTTCGCAGCCAGCCTCAGCTACCTAGTGAGGCACTCTGCAACTTAGTGAGACCCTGTTTCAAAATAAAGAATTAAAAATAGGGCTGGGGGTATAGCTCGGAGGTAGAATGCCCCAGGGTTCAATCCCCAGTACCGCAAAAAAAAAAAAAAAAATGATTGTGATGATGGTTCACAACTATATGCATATGCTAAGACATTGAATTACATACTTCAGATGGGTGAAATATATAATATATGAATTATTTAATGAAAATTTTAAATAAGTTTAGCAGTGTCACAGACTAAAAGATCAATGTACCAAAGTCCAGTGTATATCTGTATGCTATCTAGAAATGAGCAATCCAAAAATGATACTTAGAAAACTTTTTTTAGCATGGTGGTGCACACCTGTAATCCCAGTACTTGGGAGGCTGATATAGGAGGATTGCAAGTTCCAAGGCAGCTTCAGCAACTTAGTGAGTCCCTTAGCAGTTTAGTGAGACCCTCTTTCATATAAAAAATGAAATAGGAATGAGGGTGTAGCTCAGAGGTAGAACACCCCTAGGTCCAATCCCTAGTACCATGAGGAAAAAAAATTGTATTCACAATAACATAAAAAAGGATAAAATAGAAATAAACTTAGCAGAAAAGGGGCAAGACTTATATGCTAAAAATTATAGAACATTGCTGATAGAAATGAAAGAAAGTGAGCAGAGAGGCAGTCCATGAATTACAAAACTTTATTGTCAAGATGGCAGTTCTCCTTAAATTGACTTACAAATTAAAATAAGTGCATACCAAAACCTCAGCAGACCTTTTTTTGTTTCTGGAATTTGACAAGCTTTTTTGCTTTCTAGAATTTTGATAGTTCTAAAATTTACATGGAAACCCAAAGGACCAGCATAGCCAAAACAATTTTGAAATAGGAGTGGAAAGTTGGAAGATGCATACTACCTGATTTCAAAATCTACTGTAAAGTCACAATTATCAAGACCATGTAGCATTGCTGCAAGGCTCTGCATATAGATCAATGAAACAGAATTTAGAGTTTACAGTGGTCAGTTGATTTTTTTAACAAAGGTGTATCCTTAATCCAAGATTTCTCTGCTTGTAAAAGCTCAGAGTAAAACAGTCTGTCTCAGTGCATGCTGCAGTATAACTGAGACAGCACTGCAATCAGGCCAGCGGATACATCACTGTCTGCTGGATAAACTGCTACGTCATCCTTGGTGCTTGGCATGTTACAATGCTGGGATCAGTGTGGGCTTCTAGTTGGATTTTGTGCCAGGTATGTGTGTACCTTGGGCACTCTATTTGTGGTAGATTAAAATGGGGATACTGTGAATTTGGAGAAATGAATGTGACCTTTTATTTCTTATATTACAGAAAGATGGTGGGCAGTATCCATAAAAGAGCAGGAATTCTAGCTTTGCTTTTGTGTCTTGGTGTGCTGTGTTAGTGTTTGCTTGTTTTTAAAACAGATACTGTTGGTCAAAGGAAGCATAAACCTGATTACTGAGTGTGCCTTCTCTTTATTTTTCGGATATAGTCCAGTGCCAGATGTGCTGTCTTATTCTATACCCAATGCTCTATTTGCTTTCTGAATGTTGAGGCAAGGCAAAGAGTGGTTCTCTTTTGGAAATGGTAAACACATTTATAGATGCTTAGATGTGTGTAAAATCATGCTGCTTCTACATCTGTGGCTGCTGTAACTGTCCAGTGCTCTGCGTTTGTGAGACATTTTATCCTGAGGAGATGTAAAGACAGAAGGGCTCCTCTGTGGCAGCTTAGTTCTTTTTTTTTTTTGCGGTACTGGGGATTGAACTCAGGGGCATTCTACCTCCGAGCTATACCCCCAGCCCTATTTTTTATTCTTTATTTTGAAACTGGGTCTCACTAAGTTGCAGAGTGCCTCAGTAGGTAGCTGAGGCTGGCCACGAACTGGGATCCTCTGGTCTCAGCCTCCTAAATGCTGGGATTACAAGCATGCGCCACCACGCTTGGCGCAACTTAGTTCTTGAAAGGAACAAATGAACTTGTCTATCTCTGTTAGACATTGGCAGAAGCATGGAAGGGATAGTGCAAAGTGGTACAGACCAGAAAACAGCCTGTGACTTCTTCTCTCTCTCTCTCTCTTTTTTTTTTTTTCAGTACTGGAGATTGAACTCAGGGGCATTCTACTTCTGAGCTGCACCCCCAGTCCTATTTTTTATTCTTTATTTTTAAACAGGGTCTCACTAAGTTGCGGAATGCCTCACCAGATAGCTGAGGCTGTCTGCGAACCCAGATCCTCTGGTCTCAACCTCCCAAAATGCTGGGATTACAAACGTGGGCCACCACACCCGGCTCTCTCTCTCTCTCTTTTTTTTTTAATGACTGATAGTCATGTTAGGTTGCCCATTTGAATCTTTTCAATTTGGGTCACTTGAATGTACTAAGATGAAGACTTTTCGTTTTAACCATTATCTTATATTTGATCATTTATCTTCTATCTATGCCTTAGGTTACTTGTGTACTTCTGTTTTGGAGGGCTTTTCTGGAAGGTCAGTAGGCTTTCAGAATGTTTGGCATCAGGTTATTAACTATTACTATCCAGCATTTTGGTGGGAAAAATCTTTTCTATGGTGCATGATTCAGATTAGTGATAACTATGGTGAATTATCTCAATAATTCACCAATAATGTTTTTGATATCATTCAGCCATTGTTTATTTCTTTAAATTTCTATGGCTAATCTATTTTCATAGTAATATATATGTCCCAGTAGTCTTTCTAGGCAGGATCTTTTTTTTTTTTCATTGAAAATCAACTTAGTAGAATTAAGAAAAGGATTGAGATAACCACAGCTAAGAGAGGAAAGAGGAAAACTGCTAAGTTAATATAAAATGAAAATCTCACTATAGCTATTATAGATTTGGGAGGTCTTTTGTTTTGTTTTGTTTTTTAACATGAACATTCAAGAGGAGTGAAAACAAGCCAGGAGTGGTGGTGCATGCCTGTAATCCCAGTACTTGGGAGGCTGAGATAGGAGGATCGTAGGGTCGAGGTCACCTCAACAACTTAGCAAGACTCTCAGCAACCTAGTGAGACCCTGTTTCTTTTTTTTTTTTTCCTCTTTCCCCCTTTTTTAAAAATTTGGTGCATTGTAATCACACATCTTTGTTAGGTATAAGCTAGTATAGGTAAATGCATCCATGCACACATTTCTCATTTAACCCTTCCCCAATTCCCGCCCCACTCCCTCCTCCTCCCTCCTTCACAAGGTCAGTTTAGTGATTGACTTTGATGTGTTCATGAAAGTACATCTTGTGCATTAGGATGTGGCCCTCCCCCCCCTCCTGCCTCACCCCCCCCCATCCATCCCCTTCAGTTAAGTCAACTTCTTTGCTTATCTAGGGTTTCTCCTTTTTCATCTGGGGACCCTCTTATGCTCCATCTTCTCCCTAGCATCCGCATATTAGGGAGAACATATGCTTTTTTACTCTTTGTGACTGACTAATCTCACTTAACATAATGTTTTCCAGTTGCATCCATTTCCCTAGGTAGGATCTTAATAAACTGGATTAAAGCTCTTTGTCCAAAATATTTGCTTGGGACCTTTTTCCCTTTAAAGATTTTTCTATATCTTTTCTTTATCCATTTTATACTAGTCCCATTCTTATTCTCAGATTTTGGTGAATAAAATCTTTGTGTATATCACTACTTTGGCCTGGAAATTGGAATCATGGTTTGCATTTTATTCAGAGTTTCTTGGTAGTGGTGTGTTTCCTTTTTACTTGCTTTCTTTTCTTCCCTACTTGCTTTCCTCTTCTTGAAGCGTGATAATCAGTATTACTTGTTTTGATTGGATCTCAGAAATTACCTGCTTAGGCTGTGCCATCCTCCTCCCTCTGGGTTTCATGACCCCATTATTTTGTTGTCCTTGTAAACTTTGCCTTCTTTTTGCCCTGGGCCTTCCCTGTCATGTGCTCCTGGCAGTCAGGAAAAGAAGTGGAGTTTTTTTTTTTTTTTCTGGTGGCTGTCAGAAGAAAGTGACTATTATTGAAATATGCTTCCTGTAGCTAAAGCAGGACTGCTATCTGTTTTCTAGTTATTGGAGATTTTAGATTTCTCCTCATCTCCTCCTCTCAGTTGGCAAATCAACTAATTCTGTGTGCGAACCAACTGCAAGGGGGAAATGTAAAAATGATGAAAGGCGGAGAAATACGGAAATTGGTGACAAAGTGGACAAAAAGCCTATAGTTTGAGGCCACTAGAAGTACTCAGATTGAAGCGGGGCCAAGAAGTAGAAGGCATAGTATCTCTTGTCCTCCTGAGTTTTAAACAGCTGCAGCAAGAGGAGGCACTGCATCTTGTGTTTACAAGGCCTGGACCTGAAGAAAAGGCTTCCATTCCTTGCCATCTTGCTATGGAGGGTTCTGCAGAGGAAAATAAGGAGATGAGATATTACATGCTTCAAAGGTAAGTTTTAGGTGCCAGATTTGGATGATGTATACCTTTAAAAAGAGTAAATCACTGACAGCTAAGAATTTGTGAGAAATTTGATTGCACAATCTTTTTTCTTTTGTATCTATAAGAAAAGCCATTTTTTAAAAAAGGAAATTAAAAAAAAAACTGGTATGTTTGTTTCTGAATTTCTACAGAAATTCAGAATTCGAATGAAAGATATGTGAACCCATGTGTGATACTGTCCCTGTGCTGAGAACAGGGACAGATCCACACTGATCCCTTTGTGGATCTTGTGCTCTTCTTTCATGCAGGGAGCTCAGTCTGTGCCAGATTTGCTCTCTGGATTTGGCTGATAACAGTGAAGTCCCTTCAACTTTTATGAAGGAAGGATCTTAGTTCTTTGTAGTATGTAGCATCCTGTTGAAGGTAGTTTTTCTGAGAACCTTTTTAGAACAGGTCTCCAGGGTCACAAAGGTGCTTACTGGAGTTGTCGAGGATGCCAGACTTCCTTACTCTAGGATCTTTCTTCTTGTTATTAGAAATCAGGGTGGGGAAGAAATGAGTGGGGCCTTCTTGGGCTTCTTCAGGCCTCTTGCGGGTCTGTGCCTCTTTAGCAGTGGGTTGACAAAAGGCCTGACAGTTGTCATTAAGGGTCCCTCCGTTAATCTTTTATGCTTGTTTGTTTTGTAATCTAGTTTTTATTTCAAACAAAATTGCCTGGAAATTAAACTGCAATTAGGCAAAACCGGAAAATTAAAAACAAAAAACTGAGTTAGTAAAATTAGTCTTTAGAACAATCTTTTTCTTTTCCTTTAATCATCTCTTCACCCTTTTTGGGGAGAAACAAACAAAACTTCCACTGAGAGTCAAAGAAGTAACTAAGTTTTATATGTAAATTGTATGTATTATCAAAAAGTTTTTGATATGTGTATAAATATATATTACATCAATATATACTAAGACATTTATTTATTTTTTGGCCTTTTTTGATATTGAGGATCAAACCCAGGGCATTGTAAATGCAAGACAAACACTTTACCATTGAGCTACATCCCAGCCCTAGAATGCTTATTTTATTTATTTATTTATTTTTTGCGGTACTGGGGATTGAACTCAGGGACAGTCTACCTCCAAGCTATACCCCCAGCCCTATTTTTTACTCTTTATTTTGAAACCAAGTCTCACTAAGTTGCGGAGTGCCTCACTAGGTAGCTGAGGCTGGCTGCGAACCCGGATCCTCCGGTCTCAGCCTCCCGAATGCTGGGATTACAAGCGTGCGCCACCACGCCCAGCTTGCTTGTTTTATAGTTACATGTGCAAAGCACTTTTACAGATCATTGTTTTTATATAAAACAAACATGAAAATACATATATGAACATTATATGGTGTATATGTTTGTGTGTGTATATATAGTGTCTGAATATTTATGTTGCCCTAGTTCCTGTGTTGAAACCTAATCATCAGTGTGTTAGGATGCAGGCCTTTGGAGCTGATGATGGGATTAGTACCCTTATAAAACAGGCCCCTTTCCCTTCCACCATGTGAGAATGCAAGAAGGTACCACTGATGAACTAGGAAGTGGTCCCTTACCAGACTCCACATTTGCTGGTACCTTGATCTTGGGTTTCCCAGCCTCCCAAACTGTGACCCCCCCCCAAAAAAAATCTGTTTTTTAGCCACCCAGTTAATGATATTTTGTTGTAGTAGCCTAAATGGACTAAGATTTTGTGTGTGTGTGTGTGTGTGTGTGTGTGTGTATGTACACACACAATTGTTTGTTTTTCTATTGTCAGAGTAACTATTTTTATTTAGCATATAGGGAAGAATCTTTTCTGTCTTGTCCTTAGCCCATGACCTCCCATGTCAGGGCCTCTGGGCTCTCTGACTGCACTAGTGTAATCAGTTATTTGGTGTTTTCCCTGAGAAGAAGCAGTAACAGTATCAGCCTGGCATGGTGGCAGGTGCTTGTATACAGTACATGGGAGGCTGAGATAGGAGGATCCCAGGCTTGAGTCTAGCCTCAGCAACTTAGTGAGTCTCTCAGCAACTTAGCAAGACCTTGTTTCAAAATAAAAAATAAAAGAGCATTGGGGGTATAGGTGAGAGGTAGAATGCCCTTGGCCTCATCCCCAGTACCTAAAAAAAAAAAAAATTAAAAAATTAAAAAAAAAATCAACTTTACTGAGTTGTAACTTACAGTCAAATTCACCTATTTTACATGGACATTTCAATGAAATTTTGTCAGGATTGTTGAGATATAATTTACCTAAAGTAAATTCACCTTTAAAAAATTATGCAGTTTAGTGGCTTTGACATATATACATACATACAGCCGGGCGTGGTGGCGCACGCTTGTAATCCCAGCACTTGGGAGGCTGAGACCTGAGGATCCGGGTTCGCGGCCCAGCCTCAGCTACCTAGTGAGGCCCTCCGCAACTTAGTGAGACTCGGTTTCAAAATAAAGAATAAAAAATAGGGCTGGGGGTATAGCTCGGAGGTAGAATGCCCCTGAATTCAATCCCCAGTACTGCAAAAAAAAAAAAAAAAAAAAAAAAAAAAAAAAAAAAAAAAAAAAAAAAAAAAAAAAAAAAAAAAAAAAAAAAAAAAATATATATATATATATATATATATATATATATACATGCATATATATATATATATTAACTGTATATCATCAAAATCAAGATCAAGATAGAGAACATTTCCATCATCTTCACACCAAACGTTTGTAGTCATTCCACCTAGCCCAGCACACTGGTCAGCTTTCTGCACTGTAGATTAGTTATCCTTCTTATAGAATGTCATACACATGGAATCAAACAGTATGTGCTTTTTTGTGTTCAGTTTCTTTCTCTGAAATTGATGTTTCTGAGATTCACCCATGTTATTATTCAGTGTGGTACACTTATAACGATCCATGAACTTGGGGCCTTGAAATAAGGCCACAAGAAATAAGTTCGTGAGCAAACAAAATATAGACAAGGAAGTTAATTTTGTTTTTTAAGAAATGTGTACCCTGGCACTGTTTCTAGGCTACTGTTATTTGTTACCATCACAGATGTTGCATAGTATAAGAAGTTTGGAAGAACACTGAAGTGAGACCAAGGAAAGCTGGTTTCTTGTCTTCTTGTGCTGCAAATTTCTTTTGTGATCTTGGACAAATTATTCTACCTATCGACCTCATTTTCTTTGGGGCCCGTCTTTAAAAAAGTTCCAATGCAGATATAGGATGATTAAGTATATCAGTAGGAAAGAATGAAAAGAATTTTAGTAGTTTGACTAGCTTGAAAAGTCAGTATCTCCGAAGGTTAGAAAGTGCTTTGTGTCTGCCTACCATGATAATGCACACTTGTAATCCCAGTACTTGGGAGGCTGAGACAGAAGGATCACAGGTTTGAGGCCAGCCTCAGTAATATAGCAAGACTCTCAGCAACTTAGTCAAAATAAAAAATAAAAAGGACTAGGAGTATAGCCTGGAGGTAGAATGCCCCTGGATTCAATCCACAGTACATACACACCAGAAAAAAAAGAAAAAAAAAAGAGAAATTGTTTTGGTGTGTATTAGCAAACATATACTTAGTGCCAGCAGTGGTGTGTGTAGCCTTTGTTGTGGTTATATCTTTAAGTTTAATAGATAAAGTAGCCACTAGTCTCTGAACTGTTCCTTCTTGCTATCTTCCTGTAGATGGTGGTTTTGCAAGTTTAGAGAGCCACCTTATGTCAGGTAAAGGTTAAGGGAAGAGCCTACTCACTGAGTTTTGGTAGAAGGCACTGAAGGAAGAAAGTTTTTAAATATATGAAACTATATAGATGCATAGAAAGCCAGATAGTATGCTGGCCCTTGGAAAAGACAACTTATAAGATATGGTGCTTCTCTTCAGGAAGACTTGATTTCCTAAGGGGTGAGAAAGGAAACATTTACATATATACAATTGGAGTCAGGAATGGAAAATAGTACCTAAAAACTTTTAATAAGGAAGCAGAAGAATGCTGCTGTGAATTTTTTTCTTCTTCCTTTGCTTTCCTCCTTCCTTCCTCCCTTTTTTGTGGTACTAGGGATTTTACTCAGGGGCATTCTACATCTGAGCTACATCCCCAGTCTCAGTAAGTTGTGGAGGGCTTCACTAAGTTGCTAAGGCTGTCCTCCAAACTGCGATCCTCCTGTCTCAGCCTCCCAAGTACTGAGATTACAAGCATGCACCACCGCACATGTATACAGTGTGTAATGATAGTAGTTAGCATATCTATCACCTCAAATATCTTTTTTTTTTTTTTTTGGCAGTACTGGGGATTGAACCCAGGGGCATTCTACCTCCGAGCTAGACCCCCAGCCCTATTTT
>PVLC010033863.1:0-17241 GCA_004027655.1 Graphiurus murinus | reverse complement strand
AAAGAAACAAAGCTCTTACCTGGTTTCAGAACTAGAAGCGGCTGCAAATCTTCCTGTTGGTCCTCGGCGACCTCCACCACTCAAGATTCCTGTCAACTCCCACTTTTACACTTCCACCCTCTTGGAGCCTCCTCTGAATTGCAGAAGGAAGGATGAGGGCCTCCCTTCCCAAAATCCCCTTGGCCGGAAGGTTCCTGGTTAGATTTCCAATGAGAGGCACCTGTGTCAGATTTGGCAGGTGAAAGTGCTCCCACCCAGAGCTGTGGGTAGACTGAGAGGTGAAGCAAGTCTTAGGGGAGCTTGCTGGGGACCCATGTACTTAGCTACTGACACGTTGCCCTCTCTTTAGTATGTGTCACGCCGGTCTTGGTGGCACATGCCTGTAATCCCAGAACTTGGGAAGCTGAGACAGAAGTACCGCGGGTTCAAGCCCAGCCTCAGCAACTTACTGAGGCCTTCAGCAACTTAGGAGAAACCCTGTTTCAAAACAAAAAATAAAAAGGGTTGAAGAGATAGCTCAGAGGATGCCCCGGGGTTCAACCCCCAGTACCAAAAAAAAAAAAAGTTTAGTATACATCAGAATACTCTGAAAGCCTTGTAAACGTGCAGATCTCTGGGTTCCACACTGGAAGTTACATTGGGGAGGGCTGAGCTGCAGCCGGAGAAAATTAGTTTCTAAAAAGTGGAGAAAATTAGTTTCTAAAAAGTGCCCAGGTGATCCTAATGTTGCAGATTGCCAGGCGGCTTACTGAGAACCACATCTACAGGTTGAAACACCTGGAATAGCCTCCCAGAGATTGGAGACATTCGGAAACTCACAAAAGATTCCAGAACTACTTTTTTTTTTTTTTTTTTGAACCCAGGCCACTTTAACACTGAGCTATATCCATAGCCCTTTTTATTTTATTTATTGTGGTACTAGGGATTGAAGCCAGGGACATTCTATCTCTGAGCTCCACCTCCAGCCTGATTTTATTTTTTATTTTGAAACCAGGTCTCACTAGGTTTCTGATGGCCCTACTAAAATGCTGAGGCTAGCCTCCATACTGTGATCCTCTCTCAGCCTCCCAAGTACTAGGATTACAAGTATGACCCAAGATGCCCAGCCATGAAATTTTTTTACTTCAATAGACTGATGTAAAAAGTTGATACTCACTATTGCCAAGAGCATTAAGTCCTTTCTTCTTAGGGGGAAAAAAGGTGGGGGTAAGAGAGTGAAGAGAAGGTTTGTGCTTACGAATGATACAGAAAACCAAGAAGGCTCAAGTTAATAGCAATGTTTAAAGTCCTCTGTATATTCAGATCTCTCTCTCTCTCTCTCTCTCTCTCTCTCTCTCTCTGTCTCTCAGAATTGGTGGCCATGCAAATTTATAGAAACCAACACAATGTTAGAGAAGAACAAAAAATACTTACTCTGTCTGGCTCTTTGTTATAGCAGCATCACTTAGGATATTCTGACTGCTGTACCCATATTTACCCCCCAGTTCAATGTTTACAGAAGTTACTAGCCTGGTTGATTGGGATGGGGAAAATATTTTCTGATCCACAGGGCTTGCAAAATTTGATATAAAAAGAGAACAACACTTGCTATCCCGATAGGAAAGGCCTTTTGTTTAAATAACAGTCATCTAACCTCACCCTTATGGAACTGCACCTCAGATTGTCTCTACTTCCATGAGGGAACTGCTTTGTAAAGAGACAATGAAGATCAGTACCCTAGCTTCAAACACAGCCACTAATACTCATAATTATATTAGTGCTTACAGTCTTGGATATACTGAGCACATATTTTCTGGGAAGCCTAGAGCAATCTTGTCTTCCTTTGCATTTTGAGAATGTTGAACTAGAAGATGAAATGCAGTAGCCAATCAATTTCTATGGAGGAAGGTTTATGGGGTGCCATTCTGTTCAGAAGGGATGCTTCAGCTGTGAGAATGTTCCATATGACTGAGAGAATTTCAACTGTCTGAATCAGGAATATTCAGTCAACTGTTCTTCATTGATTGAAATGTTCCACATTCAAGCTATCCACTAGTACTAATGAGCACTTGAAATGTGACTAGGTTGACTAAGGAATTAACATGTGATTTTTTTTTTAATTTAAGCATACTAGCCACTTGAGACAAGTAGATACCATATTGGACTGTATAGCTCTGTAGCAATACAGAGAGCTGAGGAAGAGGTAGGGGCTGACTCTTTCCAACATACCAACTTTGGCAGTGAGGTAGAAACTTTTCTGAAATAGTTGTAGTCTTTAATTAAGCCAAAGTAAAAATAGAACAGTTCCCCCATACTTTCTAAATCATTGTCATGGTGTAATCTAACACAATAACTCTTTGTTACAAGGTTCTTGTAATTGGGGTGTCAGGATCAAATCAATAAACCTGACCAAACAGTTTACTGGTATATCAGTCCTGGTAGTCCATGTCATGCTGTGATAACAAATAACTCCCAAATCTCAGCATCTTTCCTCCAGTAGATTCTTCCTCTCATGAAACACGTCCACGCTTGGTCCGCAGGTGGGCTCTGCTAATTGCTGTTACCTTAGATGTGTGCTACCACAATAGCTGACAAAATGGGAAGACAATGTGGCAAATTACACACTGGTCCTTCAACCTTCCCTCCCATTACTTTTTCACACCTCATTGGCCAAAGTAAGTCACACGGCCACAGCGAGCTGAAAATGATGTGAAAAAGCACAATCCTATCCTATACATGCAAAGAAAAGATATGAGTATTCGATGAATGGTTACCACAGTTGATTCTACCCATTTTTGTCTCCATCCACTATATAATATCTTACAAGGAGAGTCCTCTCTCTAAATGTTGACTAATGTGTAGCAGATTATCAAGATTATCCAGATTATCAAGGAATTAAAGAACTTATTGAGCAATTGCTATATTCCAACTACAATGCTAAGTTCATTCATGTATGTTATCTTGAATCTCTTCCCTATAAAATACTCTAATCCTCCCAGCATTCAGGAGGCTGAGACCGGAGGATCTGGGTTCGAGGCCAGCCTCAGCTACCTAGTGAGGCACTCCGCAACTTAGTGAGACCCTGTTTCAAAATAAAGAATAAAAAATAGGGCTGGGGGTATAGCTCGGAGGTAGAATGCCCCTGAGTTCAATCCCCAGTACCACAAAAAAAAAATAAAATACTCTAATCCTTGTCTTACAGAAGAGAAGACTGAGACTCATTAAAAAAACTTTTTTTAACATAATTAGTAAGGGGCAGAAAAGCAATGAATTTGAACCCAAATGTCCAAAGTCTATCTGCTAAGTCACACTAGCTACCAACAGGAGAATTAGCATTGCCACGGTGGCATTTGTTAAAGGAGAAGTGTTTTCTACACGTTATTGGCAAGCATATTCAATTTGTCAACTCAATAGATTTGAGTATTGAGTGACTTTTCTATGCCCCAAGTTTGAGCTGTCATAGAGTGTCACACGTAACTAATAAAATTATCATCGTTAAAAACTTAAAAACTCAGCCAGACATGCTGGCGCACACCTATAATCCCACTACTTGGGAGGCTGAGATAGGAGGATCACAGGTTCAAGACAGCCTCAGCAATTAGTGAGACTCTCATCAACCTAGGGAGACACTGTTTCCCTAGCTTGGAGGTAGCTTGGAGGTAGAATGCCCCTGGGTTTAATCCCCAGTAATTCACACGCTCACACGCACGCGCACACACACACACGCACACACACATCTTAAAACTCTCTTGAGGCTCCTGGAGAGTAAACACTGGTCCACATTGTCATCATCAGGACGCTGCACCAGGAGGAAGGTGACTTACACGGAGGACCTCGGGTCCACAGTGTGATTTTGCGGCAGACCGTACAAGAGCAAATGAGGAAACTTCACCGATCTCCCGTCTCTCGCCTGGCAAAGCTGCTCCCCCCCCTCCCCCCAGTCCTCAGCCTGCTCGATCAAGTCTCCAGTATCCCTGTCAGCGGTGACACCCAGTGACTCAACAGCAACATGCCTCCCAGCCTCTGGTAGAAAATTTTATTTAGAGAGTGACATGCATTTTGACATTTGAGATTTTTTTCCCTGAGACTTGAAGCACAAAGACAGAGAATGGCTGCGAGCTCCTGAAGCACAGCCGTTTACCTTAGGTTCAGTAATAAGACCCCACTGAGAAATATGGACAGCCAGAGTCCTAGTGGGAAATTTTGCCTGCATTTTTAATATTTCTGCCAAAAAGTTTGATGGCTGAAGCTGATGTATTTTCCACAAATAATTTTTTATTCAGCCAAAGCTCTGCAGTTCTGGGTAATTGGGGAATGATTCGTTGAACACATACCCTGTTGCTTGTAAGTGAGGGTCTCAAGGCTGCCTGGCAGAGGGGCCCGGGTGGGACGTGGGGGCAGACACTGGCACAGCAGGCCGTGCCCCCTCACCTAGGCACCGGTGCAGAGGAAGGAGGAACTGCGACTCTAACACGCAAACCTGCCAGGGCCCTGACAGAAGTCCTTTCCCCAAACCATCTAGAAATGTCTCTTTGCTCTCCAGTTCAGCCACTGAATACTCCTCTTCAGTTTCCTCTTCCCACCTTTACTCCTGATTTCTCAGCTCATTCTACTCTAGTCCCAAGGTTTTTGTGGCAGGCTTGTGTGTGATGAGGATGCAGGGGAAGGAAAATTCTCAGAGTTTGTCCTGGGTACCACTTTGTCCTGGGTACCACTGTCTCCCTTCATCTAAGCCCCAGTGGCCTTGACCATTTTACCCCCTAGCGCCTGCCACCTCAGAGCCCCAGACCTGCTCCGGTTCCCATGAGAGATTCAGGAGAATCTAGAAAGCAAGGAACTCATCCAACAGTTACGAGGACATCAGCATCTTCTAGGGGGACTCCATCTCAAAAGGGCCTATGTGACAGAAGAGTAAGAGACAAATAGTAGCTGGGCATGGTGGTGCACACCTATAACCCCAGTTCTTGGGAGGCTGAGACAGGAGGATTGAAGGTTCAAGGACAGCCTCAGCAAACAGTGAGACTCTCATCAACCTAGGGAGACCCTGTCTAGAAATTTAACAAATAAATAAGTAGAGCTGAGAGTGTAGCTCAGAGGTATGCCCCTGGGTTCAATCCTCAGTAACACACACACACACACACACCAGCAAGAGTGATAGAGGAGGAGTCACAATTGTGATTGGTGGAGAAGTTATTGTGGGCTAGACATCACTTAACCTCACTAATCGCCCCATGATGAAAGCATTCTTATTTTCATTTTTTTGTGGATGAGCAAAGTGAGGCTTAGAGAAGCTGAGACCCCAAAGCCAGTAAGTGACACAGAATTAACCTCAAGTCCATTGAAAATTACACAAACCTGGTGTACTTGAGTCTACACCCTATATTCTGAAAAGCTTGTGTGTTGGATGTGTGAGCAATCTGAACAGCTCACCCAGCCTCCAGCCAG
This sequence comes from Graphiurus murinus, assembly GCA_004027655.1. NCBI lineage: Eukaryota > Metazoa > Chordata > Mammalia > Rodentia > Gliridae > Graphiurus > Graphiurus murinus. The sequence goes on along the minus strand of PVLC010033863.1, from coordinate 11,817 downwards.
CCTTCAACCACTGTACGGGTGATGGAGCCCCATCCTGGGCTGGGAACGGTCTTGTAATTGGAACAAAATCACCATATAGGCTCCCAAGGGTTTTACAGTGCTCAAAGTACCATACACTATATTTGAGACCAGCTAGATGTCATTTAACTTCTTCTTTGAGGATGCAGAATCATTGTGGAAACTTGAAAGACCTCAGGACTCCTGTTGTGATATGCAAACCTCCCTAATCAGCGAGCTCTAAATGCCACTGTGCAGAAGCCCAGGACTGGCAATGGGCAGCTAATACTCCCTGCCGTAGCCCAGGAAAAGGAAGCTGGACGCCACCATGTACCCTGCTTATAGTTTCACAAAGAGCTCAAGGTGGAGCCACCACATGAGCTAATTTAAATCATATATATATATATATATATATATATATATATATATATATATGATTTGTATTCCATCAACGGGATGATAAATGGGGAAAAGTTAAGCTAAGTTCATCCTACACCAAATACCCTACACTAAACTACTTAAATTCACTGCCTGAGTGTGTCTTTCACTTGGTGTCACTGTTATTGAAAAAGTCACCTCTTAGCCGGGCGTGGTGGTGCACACTTGTAATCCCAGCATTCGGGAGGCTGAGACCGGAGGATCCGGGTTCAAGGCCAGCCTCAGCTACCTAGTGAGGCACTCCACAACTTAGTGAGACCTGGTTTCAAAATAAAGAATAAAAAATAGAGCTGAGGGTATAGCTCGGAGGTAGAATGCCCCTGAGTTCAATCCCCAGTACCGAAAAAAAAAAAAAAAAAAGTCACCTCTTCCCTGGGGTTCCCATGGCCTGAAAACTTCAGCAAAAAATCAGCAGTATTGACGAGGAAATTAAAACTAATTTCTTCTCCTCTTGATGGAAAAGGGAGGTACATGGGCAACCTTACAGATTAAGGAGCAGCTTGGTGGGTCGTCTGTTGATGGTAAACAGTGGGTGCTTAATAACCAACTGGACTTTAATATTATGACAGCTAACACCTCTCCCTCTTGTTCTGCACCAGGCTGCTCTATGTTCTATACATTCATAACTCCTTACCTCTCACAGCAACCTCAGGGGTAGGTCTTTTCATTACCTCCACATAATGGATGAGGAAACCGAGTCACAGAAAAACAGAATCATTTCTCAAAGGTTACTTGGACTGTAATACGGATTGTTGTAATGTAGTCAATCACTGGTTTAGTTGCAAATGAAGACTTGGAAGAAGAGTAAAGGGCACACTGATGGGTGATAATACTGGCACTCCTCTTCTTTTTGGATTCCGATACACAAGTGTGAATGATCTCTGACTTACAATAGTTCAACTTATAATTTTTCAACTTTATGATGGTGTGAAAGTGATACACAGTCAGGAGAAACTTTACTTCAAATTTTGAATGTCTATCTTTTCCCAGGCTAGTGACAGAGAACGAGATCCTTTCTCCCACGCTGGGCAGCAGCAGCCAGCCCAGCTCCCAGTCCGCGCACGATCAGGAGGGGACTAACCCAACTGTATAGTGCTGCGTTGCCAACGTGGCGTCTTTTGGGGGATGGTGGAGATACAGGTACTCAACAAATTACATGAAATATTTAACACTTTATTACGAAATAGGCTGTTTGTTTCGTGGTACTGGAGATTGATCCTGGGGCATTCTACATCCAAGCTACACTCCCAGCCCTTTTTATTATTTGTTTGGAAACAGGGTCACTCTGAGTTGCTGAGAGTCTCGCTACACTGCTGAGTCTGTCTGTCCTTGAACCTGCTATCCTCCTGTCTCAGCCTTCCAAGTATTGGGATTACAGATGTGCACCACCATGCATGCCTGGCATAAAACAGGTTTTGTGTTAGATGATTTTGCCTAGATATAAGCAAATGTGTTTGCAGCACATTTAAGGTGGGCTGAATTAAGCTAGGGTGCTCAATAGATCAGTGTATGAAATGCATTTTTTTTTTTTTGCAGTACTGGGGATTGAACTCAGGGACATTCTACCTCCAAGCTATACCCCCAGTCCTATTTTTTATTCTTTATTTTGAAACAGTGTCTCACTAAGTTGCAGAGTGCCTCACTAGGTATCTGAGGCTGGCCGAGAACTCCGGTCTCAGCCTCCCAAATGTTGGGATTACAAGTGTGCGCCACCACGCCTGGCTTAAATGCATTTCTAATTTGCAGTATTTTCAATTTATGATGAATTTATTGGGATGTAACATCATCATAAATCAAAGAACATCTGTATAAATTTGCATATATATTAATATACCCCAAATTATACATATATTAAAATCAAATATACTATATATAATTGTATGTGTCAAAATATACATATGTATAAAAATCAAATTATAATACATATAACTGCATATATATCAAATTATATATATATGTTTGTTAATCAATTTATAATACATGTAACTGCATAATACATATATATAAAACACATACATATAAAATTCAACATGGCCAGGCATGGGGGTGCACGCTTGTAATTCCAGCACTTGGGAGGCTGAGACAGGAGGATCACAGGTTCAAGAACACTCTCAGCAAGTAGTGAGACTCTCATCAACCTATTGAGACCCTGTTTCAAAATAAAAATAAAAAATAGGGTTGGGGGGTATAGCTCAGAGGTAGAATGTCCCTGGGTTCAATCCCCAGAACCACATATACACAAAATCCAGTCCAATATATAATAAAATATAGAATATATATATACATATATATGTATATATATATAGGATCCAACCCAATATATAATAATACAATATAGTAAGAGTGGTAAGGAAGTTTTAGCCATGGAAAACCTGAAATTGCTGCAGAATCTCTGCAGAAACACAGAACTCTAGGTCTGGCTGGCAAACACTCCCTCTTCTCCTATTCTGTATCCATGACAGCCAGGGCTAACAATGTCTGTGCTCTTTCTTACCAAGGCCAGAAGGGAACTAAGAATCGGTTTCCAAGCAGTTACAAGGAACCAAGCTGAGCCAGCCCGACAAGCCCGCGTCTATGTGCAGACCCCAGTGTGAGGATGGCTCCCTGGGGCGCGCTGCACAGTCACAAATCCCTGGGGGCCTCGCCATGCAGCCAGAGCCCGGGCCCCACTCACAAAGAGGGAGGGGCAGGAGAGCCAGCCCCAGGGGTGGGGCTGACCCCAGAGGTGAGGCTGACCCCAGAGGTGAGGAGCTCTTTTGCTCTTCCCCACCCAGGGAAGCCCCACCAGCAGGATTCCCAGTGAGAAACACCTAAAAATGTTTGTGAAAGCTCCATTCTTAAGTATCAGCCACTTCCACCTGAGTAGCATGTGAAAAGGAGCCCAAGATTCATCCCGAGCTAATTGAATTAGTTCAAGAGGCGCTTTATAAGGAGAAGCTAATCAGGACACTCCATACACAGAAACGCAAAAGAACACTCCGCATCTCTCCTTTAGAGATTTCCTCCTTTCACACTTAAAAATAAATAAATAAATAAATAAATAAATAAATAAATAAATAAATAAATAAATAAATAAATGCTGTAGAGTTGCTCCCTGGCAGTCTGTCTTCGGCCCTCGCTCGTGAGGGAACCCTTGCAGGAAGGAGGCTGTGGGTGGAGGCAGAGCTCCCCGCCCCACTCCAGGGGATGCGAACCTGCCCCTCTGTGGGCAGCATGCCGTGCCATCTGGAGGGCCTAGTCTCTCCCACACCATGTGTTACTCAACCACCAAGAACAGCGCCTTTATTCAGTAAAGTCATCCCCCAGTATCTGCAGAGGATTCGTTCCAGGACCGCCAGCCACTTCCAAATGCTGGGATGCGCAAGTCCCTTATATAAAATGGTATAGTATTTCCATATAACCTATGCAAATATACACTTTAAACCATCTCTAGATGACTTATAATACCAAATGCAATGTAAATGCTATGTAAATAGTTGCTATGCTGTATTGCTTAGAAAATAACGACAAGAAAAGTCAGTACCTATTCAGTACATATGCAATTTTTTTCCCCTAAATCTTTTCGGTCTACAGTTGGTAAAACACACCAATGGAGAACCCAGGAATGCCCAGGGCTGACTGCAACTTACCTTGTGCTGAGCGTTTGCTCATCATTTTCTCAATAATTCTATTCATTCATTGTTACTGCTGTGCTCACTTTGCAGACAAAGAAACTGAGGCTTGGAGAGGCTGAAGAACACACCCAAGGCACACAAAGTTGTGTGTCCCGGTTTCTCCAATGGAAAACACTAAGTTGAGAACTCCGGGGTAGGTTTTTCTTTTGAAGCATTTCTGGGAAAGAGCCAGTAGCTCTGGAATGAGGAAGTAGGACCCAGAAGCCAAGTAGGCCCTTGGAGTCAAGTAAAAGGGGTTAGCAGGGGACTATCCCTGGGACAGGAAGCATGGCACAGGTGTGGAGGAAAAGCACTCTGGAAGCCAGGGGGATCAAAAGCCACAGAGGGACCTGAAGGTCGTTGGGGGCCAGGCCCTGGTGTGCGGCAGTAGCAGCATGCGTTACCATGAGCTGCTAAAAGGCCAGACAAGTCATATTTCATGATTCTGTTCAGTCACATTTAATTAAGCTTTGCGATCGCCGACTGGCTGCACATATGTTCAGACTGAGTCACTTTTTGAGAATCTGTTCCTTGGGATTGCACCGCACGCATGAATTCACCACCTCATGCATGAATGCTCCAAGGCCGGGAAGGGGAGACGCTGTCTGCAGGGGCGATGGTGGTGAAGGGAGAGGAGGAGGGGCAAGGTTATAGGAGCATAAGGTGGAGAACTACTCAGTTCTGGGCTTCAAGGCCTGAGCAAGCCCAGGCATTATACTCAATCCTTGCTCCTCAGCTCCAACCTGTGAGGGAAGAATAAACCCTCACAAGTAAACACCAGCAGCCGCCCAGAGGTACTTGGTCCTCTGAGCCCTTCCAGCCTGGCAGTCCTGTGTCCTTCATCCTGGTGACTGTGCAGACCTCCCCCGGCTGCTTTCTCCGCCTGTCCCAGCTCTGCAGCTTCGAGGCAAGCCCCCTCCCTCCAGGAGGCCTTGGTTTGCTGCTTGAAACCACATGGACCCCTCCCTGGTCTGATCCGCAACAGCACCCAGGTCCACAGAATGGCACCCAGCACCCAAAGCCACTTTTGTATGAATGCTTTACCTCTCCCATGGACTGTCAGCTGAGACCGGCTGAGACTTGAACTCATAAAAGCCTTTCTGAATTCTCCATGGCTCTGTACATGGGGACACTGCGACTGTTCTCAGAAAAATAAATCCACTTTAGAAATCGCAGAACCAGCAATGATCCTAGTTTCAGCTCTCCTTCTTGGAATTGCAATTGCAAGCCATGGGTACATTTTTTCCTCCATCTTTACTCCTCAATATTGGTTGAGATACATTTCATGATAGGAAAAAAAAATTAGACTCCTTTTTCTGCTTTCTTCCTCTACTTTCATCCTCAATTCTTCGCCAAGATCAGACACACTAGCTTGCGTCAAATGCCCCTCAGTGCACCGCTTCTCTTGACCCTGAAGGGCAGACCCACCGAGCATAAGCCAAGGCCACACACTGTGACATGGATGCACCAAGACCAGAAGCTGGTGCGAAAGGATACAGTCTGCCCATGGGTGGGAGAAATTCTGCCATGCTCAGACACAACAGAGACACTCGAAAGAAAAGGTGCGTGAAGAAAGGCGCCAGGGGGTTAACGAGCATACTCAGCAGTGTGAGATGGGCATGAGAACCATTTCTTACAATCTAAGGAAACGAGAGAATGAGAAGCAAAAAGGAACGAGGTTTCTTGATGAATCAGTGCCAAAGTTTGAAAGCCAGCAATCCGGGTTCAAATCCTGGTTCTTCCTTTCCTAGTGGGTGCCCTGAGCAAGTCGCCAAGTTCCCTATTGCTATTGCATAGGGTTGTTTTCATGACCACAATAAAGCCCCTTAGCTTTCTGCGAAGTACTCTGCTCCTCATCCCCACCACAGAGCTGTGCTGGGAACACGGGTCAGCCAAGGGCCATGCTCCCCAGCCCTCTCTGCACGCACTTGGGATCCTAGGACGGAGCTCTAAGCAACAGAACTCTGTGGGCAGGAGCGGTGTCCACCACCCCGAGGCGGGGCCCACAGGAACCTCCATGAGATGCTGCACACTTTCTCACATAACAAGTCTCTTGACAGAGAATATCCAGCCAACAGCTTTAAGTTCTAGGAATTGGAAAGCAATCTGGTCTGTTAGTCATTTGGGGGAAGAGACCCACTGATCAAATCCCATAGTAGACTCATGAATATGCAAGAAATAAACTATGATATGAAGCCACCAAGATTTCAGGATTTTGTCTATTGGAGAAGTTAACCTCATCTTAGCCAAAACAAGGATAATTTTTTTTGTTTTTTTTTTTACCTCAGTGCTACACCCCCAGCCCTATTTTATTTTTTTTATTTTGAAACAGAGTCTCACTAAGTTACTGAGGGACTAAGTTGCTGAGGCTGGCCTCAAACCTACAATCCTCCTGTCTCAGTCTCCCAAGTACTTGGATCACAGGCATGTTCCACCACGCCCAACAGATGTGTTATATTTTAAAGCACTTAACATGATGTATGTTCATCAGCTTTCTGTTACTATAACAAAATACCCGCAATCAACTTATAAAGAGAAAAGGTGTATTATGGCTCACAGCTGTGAGGTTTCCAGTTCATGCTCGATTGTCCCCATTGCCTTGGGCCTGTGGAGAAGCAGCACATCATGGTGGGATCGTGTGATTGAGCAAAACTGCTCACCTCATGGCTGACAAGCAAAAGCGAGAAAGAGGAAAGAGCCCGGGTACCACAGTCCTCTTCAGGCACAACCTCAGTGACCTAAAGACCTCCCACAAGGCCGCGCCTTTCAAAGGTTCCACCAGCTTCTGATGGCGCCTCCCCGGGGGCCAAGCGTTTAACACACAGGCCTTTGGGGGACGTTCAACAGCCAAACTACAGCACCACGTCTGGCGCCAAGAAAGCATACAATATATGGCTGCTCTTGTTTTTATAATCCCTAGCTCTATACAGCACTTCACAACCTCTAGGTCACTTCTATATGAGACAGACTGATCCGTGTTGCCAAGCACTAAGGATGACACAAAGGAGGGTTGTTGTTGTTTTGTTTTGTTTTTTAAGGCAGAAGGGAGACACTCAGAAAAAATGAAAAAAAAAAAAAAGTTACAAAATAAGTAAAAGCAAAGACTCCATTCTCCAAGGATTTCTATTCTAGTAAGGAAATTAGATCCATCATATAAGCAATTACACTGCAAGGCAAATTATATCAAATGCTTTGACAGAGACTCAGTGTGTAATGAGAAAGGGAAGGGCCGCTTTTAGCTGAAGAACTTGAAATGTTCTTGGAGGCGGGAAGATGTGAATGGGCTTCACCAATGATCTGTACTTTGACAGGTGGACACTCATCAGGAGGGCAGGAGACAGGGGCGCCCTGGACACCAGGCACACTCTGAAGTAGCCCAGGAGAAGTCTCCAAACAACCTCCTCTGTTCTCCTGCATAGAAGACACGGGAAGAGGGGACAGGCTGTGTCGGGGTCAGGTGTGGACAGAGTGGAGTCAACAGGGCCTGCATTGACAGGGACCTTGGATGCCAAGCTAAGGAGTCCAGATCCCACTTTATCAATCACAGGTGCGTTAATCAGGGCTCTGGCATCACCTTGTGACAGCTCAGAGTACAACACTATGAAGAGGGCTAGAGCTGGTCCTCAGGGACAAGAGGAACCAGGGACTGGATCACCTCAAGGACCACAGGAAGCAGGCCCCATATCTCACCCCCCTTTACAATCCCCTCTCATTATCCTACTGAAATGAATTATTCAGCCTTCCAATACCTAAAACTACTTATTTATTGACCTTGCTGACTCCCTCTGATATAAGCTTTCCAAGACGTAAGTCAGTCTACTTATTTTTAACCACGACCTCTCAGCTTCTAACAAGACCTCCTGCATGCCTGGCACATAGGAGGCACTTGGCGAATATTTGTTCAAAGAGAGAGATGAATGAATCAGAGGTCTTCAAATAGGCTGGTTAGGCAAACATGAATAATCTCTCTGACTGTTCCGGTACACCTATATAAATCCATGCACCTGCAGTAAGGTCTGAATGGCTCAATATCTCTGTGATTAACGTCTTCTGTGAGTCACCAGGAGAAGGGAAAGTGTGGCTCTGGAAGCTGGTGGTTAGAAGCTGTACTTCAGTGCAATCACTGAGATAGCTTGTTGTGCCCTAGCGAGACGGACCAGCAGGCCATGCCAAGCTGCTCTGTCTGACCCTCTGGAAGGCTTCTTTGAAATGCCAGAAGTCTCTGCCCCAGAAACTTCATACTTGAACTCAAACTCCGTCTTTGTGGACTTGGGTCTGGGGAAGAAACACAAGAGTCACAGTGACATTTTCCTTAACCTGCTCCCCTACAAATGGAAGCTACTGGGAACTTTCCTAGGGTGTCTTCACCTGGGCATAACCAGCACGTTTCATCTCCTTTGAGGCCTTGATCAGACACTAAAACTACCTCATCCTCTCTCGTTTCTGAGTTCCTGCCAGGTCCTTTGGTTTTGCCAAGGCAGAAATGGTTTGAACGTATTGGAGAATTCCACATCTGTTCGTTCTTGTATCATGTGATGAAAGATGATCACAGCCCTATTTTAAGCCTTTTTGTTTGAAATAGCCTTCCCCTATTTTTACTGCCATTTGACTAAAGCCAGCCAAAGTTATTTCAGGCTCAAGACAAAGAATCGTCACACAATGTTCTGGGTGGGCTGACTTTTTTAGCCACTCCACACCACCTGTCTTTGACCTATCATATTTTCCCCTTGATCTGCTGCATATTTTATTTTTACATAGCTCCAAGAACGAGCAAGGGATCACAGTGTTCTTTTATGTTTTCTTTCCATTTTTAAGCTTTGAAATACATTTTTGTTTGAACAGATAACCACCATAACTCACAGAAATACAGATATAGCAGCACATTACATACCAATATGTCATGCTTTGGGGCCATTTTAGGGAAAATGGTTTGGCCAAAACCAGGAAATGAAAAAAAAAAAATGAAGTAACAGAGACAAGAGCAGTCTCCAACTTTCTTTGCAGACAGAACAGCTTTTCTTGGGAAAGCAGAGAGTATTATCTATAAACTGTATCCATTTTATTTATTTATTATTTATTTATTTATTTATTTATTTATTTATTTATTTATTTATTTGGTACTGGGGATTGAACTCAGGGGTGTTCTACCTTCAAGCTATACCCTCGGCCCTATTTTTTATTCTTTATTTTGAAACAGGGTCTCACAGTTGTGGAGTGCCTCACTAGGTAGCTGAGGCTGACCTCGAACCCGGATCCTCCGGTCTCAGCCTCCCAAATGCTGGGATTACAAGCGTTAGCTACCACACCCGGCTAGCTGTATCCATTTTAATACAGTCATTTATTATAATCACAAATCCTAAAAATATCTCTCACCATGTATTCAGGTGAAATAATGGCACTCGGCTATTAGTGGTACAAGAAAGTTACTGTAGTTCCCCTCACTTTCTGCTTTAAGCTCTGGGACCAATGATATTTATTTACCAGCAGGAGAACAGGACATGATTTTTACATGTCTCTGTGTTAGCTTTCTGTAACTATAACAAAATATCCAAGAAAACTAACTTATAAAGATGAAAGGTTTATTCTGGCTCACAGTTTTGAGAACTCCAATCCATTGTTAACTTTGGCCCTTAGTGAGGCAGCAAATCACGACAGGAGCATGGGGTGAAGCAAAACTGCTCACTTTATGTCCAGGGAGCAAAGAAGAGAAAGAGGAAGTGATTTGGGCCCTACTATGCCCCTTTCAAGGGCACACCCCAAATAACCTTCTTTCTTCCTCCCATGGATGGAGGAAGCTGCAGCACAAATACTCAGTATAGAGCTTTCTACCCTCCTAAGCACAATGACTGGACCAGGGCTGAGTCCCAAGCTCAGTCTGAGTCCTGTGCAGTAGGAATGGGATTGCAGTAGATGCTGGGAGGAGATTCAGCTAAGGACCTTACATGAGCCCAGATACGCTAGTGGCCGTCTTTTCCACCTCTCAGAGAGAGGCTGCCTGAGAATGAGTCCACTGCAGCAGAAAGCAGAGACAAGACCTGCAGTAAGAGAGCCCTAGGGACAGGACAATAAGAGGACCCTCCAGCCATAATGGAAGTTCCATCTACACCTGGGACTGTCCAGACCCAGACTCCAGAGAGAATCCTGTCACTTATAAGCAGAAGACCTTCTGCCTCGGACACTCGAATTCTGTGTATGCTGACTTGCCCAGTCTGCTCCCAACAGCAGGAGTCAGCAGGCCTTTCCTGTAAAGGGCCAGACAGTAAATATTTCAGACCTTGCAGGCTATAAGACCTCTGTCACTACTTCTCAGTGCTGCTGTGTAGTACAGAAATCGCCATGGATGGAATGTAAATGACTACACAGGATTATGTTCCAGTAAAATTAATTTGCAAAAAGAGGTTGGATGGATTTTTCTCTCGAGTTGTGGTTTTCTCTACAGATGCCTAATACAGTAGATTTTGGAAATGACCACTGAGTTTGTGCTTTAGAAAAATCCATATGGAGTAAACATTATAAGGGCACAAGGATGGCTCTTAAACTCATTGCCATAGAGAAAAGGGGTATTTTAAACGTGGCACTAACATATTATACAATGTTTTTTCTTGTTCACTTGTTTGTGGGGTCAAACATCAAGGGTTCGTAAAACTTAAATGCTCACACAGGACTGTGTAAGCCCAAATCCTGCAAAACTTTGAAAATTAAAGTTGACTGTCTAATCAGTACTGATCAGATCAGTAAAACAAAAAATGCTGCTGCTCAGTCATTTGTACATCATTTTTTTGGTGATGAAATTGCCATCCTGGGATATCAAGCTCTACATATTTCTTTGCCAAAAGATTGAATGACAGCTTCCTTCCCAGCTCATTCATTATTTCACCTTCAAATCTTTTGACCCTCTAAGAGAGTCTTCCTCCTTGAAAAAAAGTCCTACCACTCAGTGTCTTACTGGCATGAGTGGATGAAACATCTGCCTAGTTATCTTTACTCCTTTCTTATGAAATGCAATTCACAACCACCAGAAACACATATACAAATCAATTTAAAGACACTTTTGGGCATCTTTCATGACAAATGTCATAGATCCACTAACCACCACCGCAGAAAATACAGACGCAAGGCTTAGCTCTTCCACCATCTAATTATCTTGCCTACTACTTCCATGAGTTCTGGAAGCTCTCAACTGGGTCACTAATCTCATTGTTTTGAACCAATCAAATCTGAGAATTCTCTAGGATGGCAGCCATCTCTTTTGGGAACTCAGAATCCCAAGAGCTAATGCCTGGATCCAAGAAGGTCCTGGTTCCAGTTTTATCAGGTTGCTTATGCCCAAGTCTTTTCTGAGCTCGGAGCCCCAGATACATCTAATACCTCTAGACCAAGAAAACCTTGCCTGGGGTCTCAGAACACCAGCAAGAGCTTAGTATCTGGGGTGTAGGAAATGTCAACTATGTTCACTGGCCCAGCATGTAGAACCCTTGAAACAGATCCAGCCTGCCTCTCCCCAGCCCAGGAGAACACGCCTGGGCTGGGTCTCCTAGCAGGTCCCAGGACCCATGGTGTCCCAGATTTCTGTGTCTCCATTTTTTATAACCTACTCCAGTGGGCAGCACAGTGCCCAGCACATAGTAGGTGCTTATAAGTTGTAGTTGAATGACAGGCAAGTGATTGGGACATTGCACACGTCCCACAAATGGCGGATGGTCATGGTAGAACAGAGTACCACTTGGCA
>PVLC010033862.1:0-17238 GCA_004027655.1 Graphiurus murinus | reverse complement strand
GAAGTGTCTATTTAGATCCTTTTCCCATTTCTTGATTGTGTTATTTGTTTTCTTAGCTGTGAGTTTCTTGAGTTCTTTGTATATTCTAGATATGAGTCCTCTGTCAGATGAGTAGCTGGCAAAGATTTTCTCCCACTCTGTGGGTTCTCTGTTGAGGTTCTTGATAGTTTCCTTTGCTGCACAGAAGCTCTTTAGTTTAATGTAATCCCACATATTGATCTTCCTTTGAGTTGCTTGTGCTTTTGAGGTCCTGTTGAGAAAGTTTTTACCTGTGTCTATGTGTTGAAGTGTTGGGACTATGCCCTCTTCAAGTAGCTGCAAAGTCTCTGGCCTGACTTCCAAGTCTTTGATCCACCTGGAAGTGACTCTTGTGCAGGGTGAGAGAGTGGGGTTTATTTCCATTTACCTGCATATGGTTAACCAGTTTTGCCAACACCATTTGTTAAAAGAGGCTATCTTTTTTCCAGTGTATGTTTTTGGCTCCTTTGTCAAAAATCAGTTGACTGTAAGCACGTAGGTCTGTTTCTGAAACTTCTTTTCTGCTACATTGGTCTGTGTGTCTGTTTTTGTGCCAATACCCTGTTGTTTTAATTACTGTGGCTTTGTAGTAAAGTTTGAAGTCAGTTATTGTGTCACCTCCTGCATAGTTCTTATTACTAAGAACTACTTTGTCTATCTTGGGCTTTTTGTTGTTCCATATGAATTTAAGGACTGATTTTTCTTTGTCTGTGAGGAGTGACCTTGGTAATTTCATGTGTATTGCATTGAATTTGTAGATTACTTTTGGGAAGATGGCCATTTTGATGATATTTATTCTGACTATCCAAGAGCATGGTAGATTTTTCCATCTTATAAGGTCTTCATCAATATCTTTTTTCAGCTTTTTGTAGTTTTCCTTCTAGAGGTCTTTGGTTAGGTTTATACCTAAGTATTTTATTTTATTTTTTGGTGCTATTGTGAGTGGAATTGTTTTCTGTATTTCTTTTTCAGTGGTTTTATGGTTGGCATACAGGAAAGCTTCTGATTTTTTAAGATTGATTTCAGACACTTTGCTGAATTTGTTGATCAGTTTTATAAGTTTTTTGACTGACTTTGTTGGATCTTCTAGGTATAATATCATGTCATCTGCAAAGAGTGGAGGAGGAGGGAGTGTGGCGCGAATTGGCGAAAGGTTAAATGAGAAATGTGTGCATGGATGTCTTTACCTATACTAGCTTGTACCTAACAAAGATGTGTAATTACAATGCACCAAATAAGGTAAAGATGAAAAAAAAAAGATTTGTTAAAGTTACACCCGGAGATTTTGGATCTACATAATCCGAGGCCCACTTCTATTAACCTGGCAGAAACAGCTAAGACATTTGTAAATCACCTTCAAGTCTTGGTCACTACCTGGCCCTCGTTTATGTCCTTGCTAGGAGGAGTTATCGTAGCAACAGCAATAGTCATTCTAGGTTTATGCAATCTACCACTTGTTGTATGCCTTGTGATCAATACCTATGTTAGTATACAAGCAGATTTACATGGAATAAAAATGCAAGCACTGCCTCGCACAGGGCCTGGTAGTCAATGACAGGTTCGATTTTCTCAGGGCAAATCAACCTAAGACAGGGCTCGTTGAATGACTCATCGAGACCCCATGATGGGTAAGATTAAGCACCTGGTAGGAAATGACCTAAGACAGGCACAGTCCTTCATGCATTTTAAAATAAAAACGGGGGAGTTGTGGGAGCCCAGCTGGGCCCTTTCCCCCCTGGCAGTTGCTATCTGCATATATGAACAATTATACTGACTCTTCTGCTATGGCTACATTGGTGCCACAAAGTCTGGAGATTGCACCTAGGATGCGTAGATGAAAGACCCTCCTACTTCTTTGAAATTAAATATATGACCCTAAAGGAGTATTGTTTTATGACTCTAGAAAGTTTACTTGACCAGGCTATGTTAAGAATGTGGGCTATACGTGTAAAATGAAGAAGTGGTGCTATTTGTGATCTGACAATGTCTATGTAACCCTGTTGTACTCAAGAAATGTATAAAAAATCCAGCTGAAAAAAGAAACTAATTAATTTAAAAAAAGAGTAATAGTTTTAGCTCTTATTTCCCTATTTTTTTTTTTTTTTTTTTTTTTTGTGGTCCTGGGGATTGAACTCAGGGGCATTCTACCTCCGAGCTACATCCCCAGCCCTATTTTTTATTCTTTATTTTGAAACCGAGTCTCACTAAGTTGCGAAGTGCCTCACTAGGTAGCTGAGGCTGGCCGCGAACCCGGATCCTCCGGTCTCAGCCTCCCGAATGCTGGGATTACAAGCGTGCGCCACCACGCCCGGCTCTTATTTCCCTATTTTTATCCCTTTGATTTCCTTTTATTGCCTTATTTCTCTGGCTAGGGTCTTCAAGTACTATGTTGAACAGAAGAGGCGATAATGGACATTCTTGTCTTCTTCCCGTTTTTAGTGGGAACTCTAGAAGTTTTTCTCCATTTAATATGATATTGGCTGTAGGCCTGTTGTATATTGCCTCTATGATTTTGAGGTATATTCTTTCTATTCCAATTCTCTGCAGTGCTTTTAGCATGAATAGGTGTTAGATCTTGTCAAATGCTTCTTCAGCATCAATTGAGATGATCATGTGATTTTTGTCTTTGATTTTGTTCATGTGGTGTATTACATGGATTGTTTTTTGTATATTGAACTAGCCTTGCTTCCCTGGGATGAACACGACTTGTCATGGTGTATAAATTTCTTGATGTGGTTTTGAATGTGCATTGCTAGTATTTTGTTTAGCGGTTTTGCATCTAGGTTCATCAGTGATATAGGCCTATAGTTTTCTTTTCTTGAGCTGTCTTTATTTGCCTTTGGTATTAATGTGATTTTGGCTTCATAGAAAGTGTTTGGGGGTGTCCCCTTTCTTTCTATTTCATGGAATAGTTTGAGGAGTATTGGGATTAGTTCTTCCATAAATGTTTAATAAAATTCACATGGAATACCATCTGTCCCTGGGCTTTTGTTTGATGGTAAACTTTTTATTGCTATTTCTATTTCCTTGATTTTTTTTTGGTTGATTTAAGTATTCTGTATCTTCTGACTCAGTTTAGGAGGGCTGTATATATCTAAAAAATTGTCAGTTTCTTCCAGATTTTCAAGTTTGTTGCAGTATTGTTTTTCAAAATAGTTTCTGACTATCCATTGTATATTCCATACTGTCAGTGGTAATATCACCTTTTTCATCTCTTATTTTGGTAATTTGGGTTGATTCTCTCTTTCTTTTGGTTAGGTTGGCCAATGGTTTATTGATCTTGTTTATTTATTCTTTTTTAAAATTTATTTATTTATTTTTTTGCTGGGGATTGAACTCAGGGGCATTCTACCTCCAAGCTACACCCCCAGCCCTATTTTTTATTCTTTATTTTGAAACTGAGGCTTACTAACTTTCAGAATGCCTCACTAGGTAGCTGAGGCTGGCCGTGAACCCGGATCCTCCGGTCTCAGCCTCCTGAATGCTGGGATTACAAGCGTGCGCCACCACGCCCGGCCTTATTATTTTTTTTTTTCCCCCAAGAAACCAGCTTTTGGTTTTGTTGATTTTCTGTATTTTTTTATTCTCTATTTCATTAATTTCTGCTCTGATTTTCATTATTTCCTGTCTTCTACTGGCTTTGGGGTTGGACTGTTCTTGTTTTTCAAGGGCATTGAGCTGTGTCCTTAGGTTATTTATTTGGTGAGTTTCTGTTCTTCTTATATAGGCACTCAGTGCTATAAATTTTCCTCTTAGTATTGCCTTTAAGGTGTCCTGGAGGTTTTGATATGTTGTGTCTTTGTTTTTATTGGTTTCTAGGAATATTTTAATTTCTCCCCTTACTTCTTCTATGACCCATTCCTCGTTCAGCAGTGTGGTGTTCAGTCTCCATGTGTTTACATGGTTACTCTGGGTCTTCTTAGAGTTGATTTCTAGTTTCACTCCATTGTGGTCTGAAAAGATGGAGGGAATTATGTTTTGAATTTTTCAGTGCTCTCTTTGTGGCTCAGAATGTGGTCTATTTTGGAGAAGGTTCCATGTACTGCTGAGAAAAATGTGAATTCAGCTGTAGCTGGGTGAGATATTCTGAATGTGTCTAACAGATCTATTTGGTTTATGGTATAATTTAGGTCTGAAGCATCTTTAATGACCTTTTTTTTAGAAGATCAGTCTTGTGATGTGAGAGGAGTATTGAAGTCTCCTAGTATTAGTGTATTGGGGTCTACGTGTGATTTTATATCATGTAGAGTTTGTTTTATGAAAGTCACTGCACCTATGTTTGGGGCATAGATGTTGATGATTGTTATTTCCTCTTGCTGTACTGATCTTTTACTAGTAAAAGGTGACCTTCTTTGTCTCTTTTGATGAGCTAAGGCTTGAAATATAATTTATCCTATATCGTAGTTGCTACTCCTGCTTGTCTTCGAGTTCCATTGGCATGAATAACCTTACTCCAGCCCTTCACCTTTAGTTTGTGGGAATCTTTGTAAAGTGTATTTCTTTCAGGCAGCATATAGATGGATTCTGGGTTTTGATCCATTTTGCCACCTTGTGACCTTGTGCCTTTTTATTGGAGAGTTGAGACCATTTATATTCAGTGTGAGTATTGAGAGATAATTTTTAATTCCTAACATTTGGGGTTTTTACTTCTATTTTCAGTGGTGTTTGTGTTTGCTTCCTGGAAATTATTGTTTCTCTGGTTCTGACGTTTACTTGTTAGTTCTTCTTTGTAGTTAATCTCTTTGAGTATTTTCCCTAGTGCTGGTTTGGAAGACATGAATGCTTTCAGTTTCTGTTTGTCATGGAAGGTTTTATATCCCCGTCAATTTTGAGAGAGAGAGCTGCTGGGTAGGAGAATCTTAGCTGCAAGTTATTTTCTTTCAGAGTTTGGAATATGTTATTCCAACCCCTCCTGGCTTTCGTGACTTGGTTTGGGAGGTCTGGAGTGATTCTAATTGGTTTGCTTCTAAATGTCACTTGGCCTTTTACTTTTGTTGCCTTTAAAATTCTTTCCTTAGCCTCTACATTAGTCATCTTGATTATTATGTAGCGTGGTTAACCTCTTCTTTGATCTTGTCTAAAGGGGGTTCTATATGTTTCCTGTACCTGTGTGTCAACTTCTCTTTCCATGTTTGGAAAATTCTCTGATATTACTTCTTTGAAAAAGTTGTTTATTCCATTAGTTTCAGCTTCTATTCCCTCTTCTATGCCTATTATTCTTAGGTTAGCTCTTTTAAAATTGGCCCAGATCTCATAGATGTCGGATTCATACTGTCGAAATTTTTTTCTAGATTTTGTATAATGGATTTATTTTTGGAATGGTCATCTTCTAGAGAGTGATATTCTGTTTTCCATGTGGTCTAATCTATTGTTTATAGTTTGTATTGATGCCTTCACTTCTCTTATTGCCTCTTTCACATCTTTCACTTCCTTCAAGGCTTCTCTATGATTCCTGCTCAGGATGTCAGCTTCTTTGTTTATTTGTTCCTTTTTTTCTTTCCAGCTCTCTCTGCATTCTTTCTGGAAGCTTTGTAACATTTCTATTATTGAAGATCTGATTTGTTCTTCTGGTAAGCTCTGCCATTCAATGTCATTGAGTTCTGTTATTGTGGGGTTTTGTTGACTCATTGTTTCTTTGGTATTTCTCCTTCCCATGGTTTCCCTGTTCTTACATTTATAACTTTGCTCCTTTTGCACGCTTTTTTCTGAATTTATAGGTTTCTTATTTTTATTTTCTCTCTGTGAATGGTATCTTATATTGAGTTGCAATTACTCTGGTGCTTCTTCTGCCTGCTCTCTTGGTGTCTTTGGTGGTTTCAGGTGTTGACTTCTAGGGTCTAGCAAAAGCTAAAATGCAACCAATCCTCTGAACAAATGTACATAAATTGAAGCAATGCAAAGGGAAAACAGTAAAAATGAAACAAGAAATCCAGAAAACAAAAATCAACAGCAAGAAACAAAATAAAAATCCCTACAAGTTTGTAGGAACAGACCTGATATGGCCTCTGCAGATCTTTTGGGTAGATTTCTGCTGCTGTCGGCGGTAGACAAAATGGTGGCTGCTACTGCCATGCATGCGCCAGCTCCCCCATTCTCCCTGATCTGCTCTCTAGATTCCGACCAACTGCCCCTGCTGCTTTACTCACTTTTATGCTGCTTTGCTTCTCTTTCCTTCCTTCAAGAAGCTGTTCCTGCGGCAGTTTTGATGCAGGCTCTGCAGTGCAGTTACCTCTGCTCCATCTCTGTAGGGGGAGGTGAACTGGGATGGCTTTGCACAGGCTTAAGTTGGTTGTACCACGTGTTCCGGTCTCTGACTAAGCTGCCTCGATATTCCACCTGGCTAGGATGAGGATTTCAGGAGTCACTTACTCCACCTCTGGTCAGTGGGGATACAGAAGGAAGTTATATATTTCTTTGTCAGTAGACCCCACGCTGGGGGCCGGCTCAATGGCGGCCACCACTCAGCAGCGTGGCACGGTGGCCACACAGACAGGCTTCTTTACTCTCCCTGGTCGGTCTTCTGGATTCTGATCAGCTGTATTTCAGTTTTCGTAGTGGTTTTCACCTTTTTGTTGCTTTTTTTCTTCTGTCAAAAAGCTGATCTATGGCTGATTTGAATCGAGTTCACAATACCTCTTGAGATGTGTCTCACTCCGACGCCATCATCCCGGAAGTCTCAGACAAATTTTCGCAGTTTTCATTACTATACTTTCATATTATTTAATTTATTTTTTATTTTTAATTTTTTTAATTTTAATTGTAATAATTCATGCTTTGTATATATACATTTTTGTTAGGTACAAATTGATAAAGACAAATGTGCACACATTTCTCATCTGACCCTTTCCCCAATTCCCACCCCGCTCCCTCGCCTTCCCTCCCTCTCAAGTTCAGTTGTGAGTAATCTTGATATAATTGTGTAAGTACATCATGTGTCTTAGGATGCTCTCCCCAACCCCACCCCCGTCCATTCCCTTCGGTTAAATCAACTTCTTTGTTTATCGAGGGTCTCTACTTTTTCATCTGGGGACCTTCTTATCCCGTCTACTCCCTAACATCCGCATATTAGGGAGAACATATGCTTCTTTACTCTTTGTGACTGGCTAATCTCACTTAACATAATGTTTTCCAGTTGCATCCATTTCCCTGCAAAGAATATGATTTTGTTCTTCTTTATGGCTGAGTAAAATTCCACTGTGTATATATCCCATAGTTTTGTAATCCATTCATCTGTGGATGGACATCTTGGCTGCTTCCATAGTTTGGCTATTGTGAATTGAGCCGCTATAAACATAGGTACACATGCATTGTTTTGATAGTGTGGTTTCCATTCTTTTGGGTATATACCCAGTAGTGGAATTGCTGGGTCATATGGTAGGTTCACTCCCATTCGTCTGAGAATCCTCCATACTGTTTTCCACAGTGGTTGCACAAGTTTGCACTCCCACCAACAATGCCACAACAAGAAAATTGTACACCATGACCAAGCCGGGTTCATCCCAGGGATGCAAGGCTGGTTCAACATTCGAAAAACAATACACGTAATTCACCACATAAACAGACTCAAAGACAAAAATCACATGATCATCTCAATTGATGCTGAAAAAGCACTTGATAAGATCCAACACCCATTCATGCTAAAAGCACTACAGAGAATTGGAATAGAAGGAACATACCTCAAAATCATAGAGGTAATATACAATAGGCCCACAGCCAGCATCATATTAAATGGAGAAAAACTGCAAGAGTTTTCATATTATTTTAATGCAACATGATTTAATGCTTTCTCTTTTGTTCTTTTTGATCAATATGGCTTTGGTTCATCCATTTCTTTATTTCGTACAAATTTTAGGATTGCTTTTGCTAATTCTGTGAAGCAAACCATTGGTAATTTGATCGGGGTTGTACTGGATCTATAAATCACTTTAGGTATTATGTACATTTTAACAATATCGATGAATATTTGATTTTTTCCAATTTTGTGTCCCCTTCTGTCTCTTTTACCAATTTTCTTTTATTTTAATTTCACCTCTTTGTTTCAATGTATTCCTATGCACTATTTTCAGCTTATATAAATGACATTGCTTTCCTGATTTCTATTTCTGATAATTAACTAGTGGCATATATAAATTATTCCGATTTATAGGTGTTGGTCTCATATCCTGAAACATTGGTTAATTTGTTTGTGTTTCTAATCTTTGGTGAAAATTTGGGGGATTTCTATATATAATATCATGTCATTTGCAAACAGTAATAATTTAAATGCCCTTTAATTTTCTTTATTGACCAATCATTATTATTAGGTTTTACAGTAATATATTGAATAAAATTGGTGACAGTGAGCATCCTTCTTTTGTTCCAAATATTAGAGAGAAATTTTTCCCAATTTCTAATGATGTTACCTTATTAAATGTTAGCTTATTATGTATGGTCTTTATTGTATTGAAGTATGTTCCTTGTATACTTAGTTTGATGAGAATTTTATGATGGGATATTAAAACTTATCAGCTGCCTTTTCTACATCTATTCAGATAATCATATGGTGTGTGTGTGTGTGTGTGTGTGTGTGTGTGTGTGTGTGTGTGTGTATGTGTGTGTGTGTGTTACCAGGAGTTAAGCCCAGGGGAATCCTACCTTGAAACTACACACCCAGTACTATTTATTTATTATTTTGAAATAGGGTCTTGCTAAATTTCAGAAGCTCGTCTCTAACCTGCACTCGTCCTGTCTCACCCTCCCAAGTACTGGGATTAAACTCCCAGCTAGAATAATCATGTGTGTGTGTGTGTGTGTGTGTGTGTGTGTGTGTGTGTGTTTATCTACATTCTGTTGACATGTTGCAGGACATTTATTAATTTGCATACGTTAAACTCTTTGCATCTTGGGATCATTTACATTTGACTAAGATGATTAATGTATGTTTGGGGAGGTACTGGGGATTGAACACAGGGGTATTCTACCTCCAAGCTTTCTAATTTCTTATTTAGACACAGGTTCTCACTAATTTGCTGAGATTGGTCTTGAACCTGAGAGCTTCCTGTCTCAGCCTCCCAAGTACTTGGATTACAGGTATGCATCACCATGCCTGGTTATGACTAATCTTTTAAATGTGTTGTTGGATTCAGTTTACTAAAATTTTTGTTGATGATGTTTGCATCTATGTTCATTAAGGATATTGGCCTGCAGATTACTTTTTTGTTATGTCTCGTTCTGTTTGTTTTTTTTTTTTGTATCTGCATAATGCTTGACTTATAAAATGAATTATAAAAAATTCTACCTATTCAATTTTTGGAATAATTTGAGAAAATTTATATTAATTCTCTTTTTCAATTTTTGTAGAATTGAGCAGTGAAGCCATCAAGTTCAGGGCTATTCTTTGTTGGGAAACTTTTAAATTACTGACTCAATCACAATACCCAATACTAGTCTGTCTAAGTTTTCTTATTCTTCATGAGTCAATCTTGATAAAGTATAGTTATTACTCTGTGTGTGTGTGTGTGAATGTGGGTATGTTACCAGGAATTGAATCCAGGGGCTCTCTGAACTATGAACGATGAACCTCTGAACTATGTTCCCATTAGTTTTTATTTTGAAACAGGGTCTCACTAAGTTGTAGAGGGCCTCACCAAGTTTCTGAGACTGACTGTGAATAAATCTATAATCCTCCTGTCTCAGCCTTCCAAGTACTAGGATAACAAGTGTGCACCACCATACCTTATTATTAAGTGTTTCATTTTATTATTCATACTAAAGATATAAATGATTTCCATATTATATTTACAATTGCAGGGGTCTAGCCCTCCAGGCAGTGGGGTTGGGGGTCCTTCAATAGGTGTGGATTGACATAAGGTCGCAAGAATACGCTCATATCGCATGCAGTTTTGAAGCGTATCTGTTTATTGTTTGTTGGTAGCTGTTTTCTATACTATCTTTTGCAGTGAGGCATATAGAAGAGGAATTTTTACAGTCTTATTTTTCTAAAGCTTGAGTAGGTACATCTTTAACTAGAAAAGCCATTTCCCATGACATTTAATGGGGTTAAGAAAACAGTAAAAGTTACAAAATACAGTACGTATATAAAGATTATTTTAGTACAAAGCAGTGTTAAAGGTTAATGAATAGCCTCTATTCATTAGTTTAAATCTTTCCTATTTGTTTAGCTCCTTTAAGCAGTGTTATTATCTTTTTCTCAGGCAGCTAGAGAGTTAATGTATCTAGTGAAATTCTAGGGAGACAAGGTGGAAGTGGGCAAAGACTATCTGTCTTAAAGCCTTTTTTACTCATAGGTAAAATAGTAGACCTAAATCTCTTTGGCTTATTTGTTTTGTTTCTACCTGTTTGCTGAGAGGGAACATAAGGCTGTTTAGTAACTAAGCTTGCAAAGCTCATTTCCTGACTAAGTTTTTATGTGGTTAATAAATTTCTTATGGGTTTTCTCAAGGCACTGCTTTTTCAGCTAAGAGATCCATCAGGCCACATGCATCTAAGAAATTTTCCTTTATAATCAATGTAACAGCAAAACCCAAAGCACCAAAAATTTCCAGAATATAACATAATGCAAAGTGGGATATGCTACGCATTCCTTCTTTTGGAATCATCTGCCTCGCAGGATTCCAGCGGACCGAGCCTTGCTCAAGATCCAGCTATTAAGGAGCTGGGTCATACAATATTAAAGCATTCTAAATCCAGCTGTATAGTTACTCTTACTAGTGAATGGTGTACATTCCTATGTTTCCTACTTATTAATGTCTCTTCTTTCAATTTGAGGATTTCTCTTTAGCACTTCTCATGGAACAGGTCTAGTAGTGATATATTATTTTAACTTTCACTTGGAATGTCTTTATCTCTACTTAATGACTGAATTAAGTAATTGTAAATATGCTTTCTTTGATGCATTATAAATATATGGCTCCCTCCACATTACCCCCTTTCCCAAACAGGTTAGTAAGATTGACATTGGTATTCTCACATATATACATAATGTCATAATGTGGATAGAAGTGATTCCTTCATTGATTCTCCCTCTCTGCCCCCCCTTCCTTAGACTGAAGGGGATTTATCTATTATTACTCCATTTTCTGAAGTCTCTCTGGTATCCTGATTACTCTTTAGCTTCTGCATATGAGAGAAAACATATGACCATTAACTTTCTGTGACTGGCTAATCTCACTTAACATAATGTTTTCCAGGTTCATCCATTTTCCTGAAAATGACATTATTTTTTCCCTTATTGCTGAGTAGAATTCTATTGTGTGTATGTCCTATAATTTTGTAATCCATTCATCTGTTGAACACCCAGGTTGGTTCCACAATTTGGCTATTGTGAATTGTGCTGCTATTATTAACATGGCTATACTTATATTACTATGATTTTTTTTTAAATTTCAGTTCCTTTAGAACTAAACCAAATGCTCCTCAAATTATTCCATGAAATAGAAAAAGATATCACTATGAATTACATTATGATGTGAGACTATAATGCACTGATAAAAGTATAAAATAAATTTAAAAAAATGAAGGGTCTGTGCTAAAGTAATAAAAAGAGTCCATCGATTTCTCTATAATTAAATAAATATATTAGTTTAAATCATGAAGTAAAAAGGAGATGGACTACTCCCAAACTCATTTTATGGGTGGCATTTGAAGGGAAAGACACCAAATGCTGTGTGCATGTATGTCTATATTACCTTGATAACGACAACAAATAAAGATACCTCACGGAAAAAAAAAATTCAGACCAATGGACAAAGATGCAAAAAATTCTGATAAATACTAGCAATTTGCATTCATATTTATTTATAAAAGGATACATTTGCTGAGTCAGACATTCTTGGTTGGCAACTCTTTGAAAATCTCATCCTGTTATTTCTGGTCTTGTATATTTCCTGCTGAGATATCTGCAGTCAGGTGAATTTGGATATCCTTATGCATTTTTTGTTTCTTTTTTCTTTCTGCATGCAGAATCTTCTCTTTATCTTTCACCTTTGAGACTATGACTAAAAGATTTCTTGGTATAGTATACTGGGTAGAGTTAAATCTGACTGGTAACCTATGACGTTTGTGTACGTGTATATATCCTTCTTTAGTTTTGGGAAGTTTTAAAAATATTTCTTTAAATAAGCTATCAATAAACCAAATATTTTGCTTTCTCAAATTTCTTTAAAGCTTTATTCACTCCCCTTCATTTATTCCTATTTTTTCTCTTCTGAGTATGCTTTCAAATAGCTTTGCCTTTGAGCTCACTATATTTTCCTTCTGTTGGACATATTCTGCTAATAATGCCTTCTATCAGGTCTTTAATTTTGATAAATTAATTTTGCTTTGTTTTTTAACTTAAGGATTTCTGTTAATTTTTTTAGTTGCCTTCACTTCTTTGTTCATCTTCTCCATTAAAGTACAGATAAGCCTTTGTTTCTGTGTGCTGCTGCATCTCACTATAGTGAGCCCAGCACTGAGCTCCAAGACAAAGTACTATGCTAGATTTGTGCCCAGTACCTCAGCATGTGGGGTCCTGTTCCCTCTTCTGCAACCTTAGTTTTAAGGAGAAGTCTTAAAACTTCTCCTTAAAAGCCACTGTAGGCCACAAGGCTAACACAGTTATAGAGGCTCAGTCTTGAGGCATTGCTCTCAGGACAATAGTTTTTTTTTTTTTTTTGTACTGGGAGTTGAACTCAGGGGCATTCTACCTCCAAACTATACCTCCAGCCCTATTTTTTATGCTTTATTTTGAAACAGGGTCTCACTAAGTTGCAGAGTGCCTCACTAGGTAGTTGAGGCACAAACCCAGATCCTCCGGTCTCAGCCTCCCAAATGCTGGAATTACAAGCATGCACCACCACGCCTGGCTCAGGACAATAGTTTTGATGCTCTGCCAAGTACCGAGTTTTCCAATTTGTAGCCTGGTACTGAGTTTTAAGTCTAAGGCTGAGAATTAATATCATCTCCCTCCTTTATTTGGCATGTGTCTCTCTCCATGGGATGACAGGAAACTCTTCTTACCTTCTTCAGTGAATATTTACTCCAAATCCCAGCAGTATTGCCTCTCACATGACTTCCTTAGCTTTTTTGAAGGAAGTGTGTTACAAAAATAACTGTTCTATTTGGCACATCTGTGGCAAGAAAATTTCTGGAGGATCATACTCAGGCACCTTCTTACTATACTCATGTGTTTCTGTTTGTGTGTGTGTGTGAGTGTGTAGATGATCTTACTTCCTGCTATATATGTTTGTTATGAATTTAAAGCAAAAGTGCTGTACATTGTGCTAACCATATAAAATTTTCTGTGTGTATTTTTGGTACTGGGGAAAAACTCAGGGGTGCTCTATC
Organism: Graphiurus murinus; assembly: GCA_004027655.1. Classification (NCBI taxonomy): domain Eukaryota; kingdom Metazoa; phylum Chordata; class Mammalia; order Rodentia; family Gliridae; genus Graphiurus; species Graphiurus murinus. Next base: position 3,894 of record PVLC010033862.1, on the reverse strand, counting down.
ACTAAGCTACATCCCCAGTCCTTTTTATTCTTATTACTTTTTAATTTGTGACTGGGTTTCACAAAGTTGCTAAGCCTGACCTCAAATTTGTGATTCTCCTGCCTCAGTCTCCAAAACAGGTGGGATTAAGGGCATATTCCACTGTATCTGGCTAAATAATTACCATCTAATAAATATTAGTTGGAATTACTATTATTATAAATGTTTTAAGGAAAGCTATACTATAATATAGTATAAGTGTTATTCTTAAATATGGGGATTGTCAGGAGACCATAAATATATTCCTTGAAAATGTCAACAAATTCTTTTGTCCAGATATTATTAGACTGGTTGGTCAAGCTCCTTCATTGTGTTGAAGGATATAAAACCATATTGCATGCAATGTGCACAGGTGTTCATACACAATCACAGAAATTTGATGCAAAATATATTCAACAATTTGTGTTTTGTTGAACTTAGTCATCTGCGATTTTTTAAATAATTATGAATAATAGTAGTATTTTAGAAATCCATCACCTTTCAGTTTTTACTTCCAAAAACTTACTTTATACATGCATGTGGTTATAGTATTTGAAAAATCAAAAATTTTGCTTAAATTTGACACTTGAAAATATTCCATGCTTTTGAACAAATTATGTATTGAAGACAAGATGAGCATGTTTCAAATTATGCTGAGTATTTCAGAAATAAGCTTATTCTTATCACTTATGCACCTATGATTTTTCTTTTTTTACTGATGCATTGTAATCATACATCTTAATGTGATACAAGCTGGTAGAGGTATACATGCAAGCAGCACTCATTTAACCCTTCTCCAATTCCCACCCCATTCCCTACCTCCTCTCTTTTTCTCATGTTTGGCTTAGTGATTGACTTTGATTTGTTTGTGAATGTACATCATGTGCATTAGGGTGTTTCCCTTTCCCTTCCTTCCATCACCTTCAGTTAGGTCGCATTCTTTGCCTCTCTAATATTTTTCCTTCATTGTCTAGAGTACCTCCTATGAACTACTTTCTCCCTAGCTTCTGCATATTAGGGAAAGCATCTGATTTTTTTTACTTTTTGTGACTGACTAATCTCACTTAGCATAATGTTCACCAGTTCCATCTACTTCCTAGCAAATGACATGATGTTATTCTTCTTTATGGCAGAGTAAAATTCCATTGGGTACATATCCCATAGTTTTGTAATCCATTCATCTGTTGATGGTCATCTTGGGTAGTTCCATAGCTTGGTAATTGTGAATTGTGCAGCTATAAACATAGATATGCATGTATTAGTCTGATAAATTGGTTTCCATTCTTTAGGTTAGATAACCAGAAGTGGCATTGCTGGATCACATGGTAGGTTCATTATCACACTTCTGAGGATTCGCCATACTGTTTTCCAAAGTGGTTGCACTAATTTGTAATCCCACCAATATATTATAGATCCCCATTCTGCACACCCTCATCAGCATTTGTTGTTGGTTGTGTTTTTAATGATTGGCATTTTAATTTGGGTTAGGCGAAATCTCAGGGTAGTTTTGATTTTCATCTCTCTGATTACTAATGATGTTGAACATTTTTTTCATACATTTATTGGCCATTTATACTTCTTCTTTTGTGAAGTATCTATTTAGTTCACTTCCCCATTTTTATTGGGTTATTTGTTTCCTTAGTGGTGAGTTTCTTGAGTTATTTATATATTCTAGATATCAGTCCTCTATCATAGGAGTAATTGGCAAAAACCTCCCATTCTGTCTTCTCTCTGTTGAGGTTCTTGACAGGTTTCTTTGCTGCACAGAAGCTCTTCAGTTTAATGCAATCCCACATATTGATTCTCCTTCCAATTTCTTGTGCCTTTGGAAGTTTGTTAAGAAAGTTTTTACCTTTGCCTATGTGATGAAGTGTTGTATCTATGCCCTCTTCAAGTAGCTGCAAGGTCTCTGGACTGATTTCCAGGTCTTTGCTACATCTTGAATTGACTCCTGTGCAGGGTAAGAAAGTGAGGTTATTTCAATTTTTCTGGATATGGTTAATCAGTTTTACCAACACCATTTGTTGAAAAGGCTATCTTTTTTCCAGTGTATGTTTTTTACTTCTTTGTCAAAAATCAATTGACTGTAAGTGTATGGGTTTGTTTCTGAGTCATCTATTCTTCTCCACTGGTCTATGTGTCTGTTTTTGTGCCAACACCATGCTGTTTTTATTACTGTGACTTTGTAGTAGAATTTGAAGTCAGGGATTGTGATGCCTCCTGCATGGTTCTTGTTGTTGAGAACTACTTTGGCTACTCTGGTTTTTTTGTTGTTCCAAATAAATTTAAGGACTGATTTTTATATGTCTGTGAGAAATGACTGTGATTGTTTAATGGTTATTGCATTGAATCTGTAGATAACTTTTGGAAGAATGGTCATTTTTATATTTTCTTTGCCTATACAAGAACCTGGGGAAGAAAGAAGACAAACAAACAAAAAAAATAACAAAATGACCAAAAAAACCAAACTAACAAAAAAAATCAAAACAAAGCAAAGCAACCCTGAAAATATACAGATATAGTGCATACTTGGCCTTTGTAGTTCTCCTGGGTCTCTGTGGATATTTTCAGCCATTTAATGTGTAATCACTATAGTAGGTTTTCGAGCACGTTCCAAGCATTCTTATTTTCTTAGTAACCTATAGTCCTGATATCAGTTTATAAACCCACTTTTGGGTCTCCTGGCCTGATGTCTCTCTCCATCAATGCAGGAATTGAGTGCCACTGGTGCCTCTCCTGCTGCATGCTTGAGTCTCTGAGATCTCCACAGGGACTGTCTCTGTGACATTCTCTGTCTATGCAGGTGGTGGGTGTTACTGGGGCTGGACTGACTGTTAGCCCTGGGCTCCATGCTTTCCACTTTCCACAGGCTGTCTCTCTCTCTTTCTCTCTCTCTCTCTCTCTCTCTCTCTCTCTGTCTCTCTCTCTCTCTCTCTCTCTCTCTTTCTCTCTCTCTTTCTCTCCCCACAGATGGCAGGTTTCCAGTGTTATTGTAGTGTAATCTCCAGAGGCCCTATAATGACTCTGTACCCTGCATGCTATGGGCTTCTCCTGTGTCTTTGCTCCAACCCAACCACTATAGGATTTGATCGCAGTCTCAGACCCTGGGAAATTATCACTTGCCCCACTAGTTCCTGAGGTCATACTATGAACTTATAATCAAGCACTGTTTTGGCTTTCGGCAGAGAGAGGCAGGCTGAGCTACAGCTGCCACAGATTCTGACTGGATGTCCAGGCAGTCAGATCTCTGTTGATGCCAATGCTTATCATGAGAGAATCTGTAGCTGCTTACTTCATGTCAGGTCTATGGCTCTGGAGGGAGAGGTGAGTTGATCTGTTGCAGCTGCATATTCTTTCCAGGTGTCTGGACTTTTGGATCTTTGTTGAACATGTAGCAAGATGCCTCCCACTTAGGATGTGAAGATCTGCTTCCGCTTACTTACTTCACATCAAGTTCCTGGCTCCTTTGCAGGGGGTCTTTAAGTGCCACAGTGCTAGCAATCCTGGCACCACAGGGGCAGGGCAAGATGGCACGGCTGCCTGCCATGTCCTTCCCCAGTTGAGGCATGCATGGAACATTGCTCTTCCCTGTTCTGTCTTGTGGCTTCTGTTCTGAGGTGGTTCAATTTTTTCATTGCTTTGTTCAATTTTTTTTCATATTTATTTATTTATTTTTTTTGTAATAATTCGTGCTTTGTATATATACATTTTTGTTAGGTACAAATTGATATAGACAAATGTGCACACATTTCTCATCTGACCCTTTCCCCAATTCCCACCCCGCTCCCTCGCCCTCCCTCCCTCTCAAGTTCAGTTCAGTGAGTGATCTTGATATAATTGTGTAAGTACATCATGTGCCTTAGGGTGCACTCCCCC
>PVLC010033861.1:0-17233 GCA_004027655.1 Graphiurus murinus | reverse complement strand
AAAAAAAAAAAAAAAAAAAAAAAAGAAAGGCACCAGCTAGGGATGATGCCCACTGCCTTGGTGGGAAGGAACAGTCTCTAAAATAAGAAGCGAGGAGAGATCTGTAGGAAACTAAGACTCTACATATATCTGAACCCATGATAAACACACTGCTTTCCATTCACAGTGTCACTCAGATTAGCTAAGAAGCTGCTAACGATGCTGGGCACAGTGGCACAAGCTTGCAATCCCAGTATTGGGGAGGCTGAGGCAGGAGGATCAAAGGTCAAGGGCAGCCTCAGCAACTTAAGAAAGACCCTCAGTAACTTGGTGAGGCTATGTTTCAAAATAAAAAATAAAAAGAACTGGAGGATGGGGGTAAAACTTGAATGTAGGATGCCCCTCAGTTCAATCCCCGGTACCTCCCCCCCAAAAATAGACATCTTAGATCACTGACTACAATTAATTCCGAATGCTAAAATTTCCCAATGGTAAGATTGGATAGGAAGGACAGTGCCTTTAGTAACTCTTTTTTGTGGTACTGAGGATGGAACCCAGGGGCCTTCTATCCTCAGCCTGAGGTTTTTGTTCTTTATTTTAAAACAGGATCTAAGTTGCAGAGGGCCTCACAAGTTGCTGAGGCTGGCCCCGAACTTGTGATCCTCCTGTCCTAGCCTCCCAAGTACTGGGATTACAAGAGTGCACGCACCACCACACCCGGCAAGGATAGTAACTGCTGCATTTACGTGGGAGCTCATATGAATGTGAGGATTATAACGAAGAGACTCAACAGCAGGGAGAGCTTCTCACGTGCGAAAGAGCAAATGCACGCTGAGAGTTCCCTGGCGCTGAGCGGACTGCCTGAAGACTGTTAGATCGGTCTCCAGGACGCCCGGGGGGACAGTGGGACTTTACCGATGAGGGTGACGGGCATGCCGTACTCCAGGGCTGAGATGGCGGTCCACTTCCCAGTGCCCTTCTGCCCCGCGCTGTCCCTGATCTTTGGCAGCAGCACTTGGCCATCGGTGTCTCGGAACTTGAGGATGTCAGCGGTGATTTCAATCAGGAATGAGTCCAGCTCTGTCTTATTCCACTCCTCAAAGGCCTGCGTGTGGAACACGGGACAGATGGTTCTGCAGGGCCCACTCCCCCACCTGACCTCTGCCGCCTGCCTCGGCCCTGGCCCTCACAGCCTGGCCCGTGCTCACACTGCCCAGCACCTGCAGCAGCAGGCGACTCCCCAGGAGGCCTGCAGACTTCCGCCTGTCCAATGAGACTTAGGCTACTCAGTGTCGACCTGGTCGGCCTGACTTTCTCCTCACCAAAGCTGCTCTCTTCTCAGAGCCCAGCTCCTCCCTGCACCTGGGGCTCTGTGTACACAGGCATCTCCCCGGAAGCCTTCCATGATCCCCGGATCTAAAACCCACTTCTAGGAACTGGAGCACAGCTCAGGGATTAGTGCCCGCATAGCATGTGTGACGCCCTGGGTTCTTCCCCAACACAGCTAACTATACATAAATAAACCCTTCCTCCTACTAGTTTGTTTTTCTTTGTAATAGTTACCACTAACAAATTTTACATCACAATGTAATTATTACTGTCAGTGGTTCCAACTCACAAGGGGCAAGAACTTTGATTTCATCACTCTTATATATTTAACATTTAGAACAGTAGTGGGGATTGAACCCCGGGGCATTCTATCTCTGAGCTACACCCCCAGCCCTATTTTATTTTGAAACAGAGTCTCACTAAGTTGCGGAGGGCCTTACTAAGTTGCTGAGGCTGGCCACAAACCCGTGATCCTCCTGTCTCAGTCTCTCAAGTACTGGGATTACAAGCGTGCAGCACCCCACTTTTAATTAACTCTCAAGAAGTCAGTCCCAGTTTGATCAGAAAAGAAAGCTACTGACCTCCCTGGTGGGACGATGGTGAGGATTAAGAATGGACATAAGTGGCTGGACGTGGTGGTGCATCCCCAGTAACACACACACACAAATGGACATACATGACTCAGTGCCTGACAGAGCGAGGCGTGCTAGCTGGCGGCAATGATTACCACGGAGACTCTTTGGGAACTGCTGCTTTGTGACTAGCTATCATATTTTATGGTCCCATTACTCATAGTTTCCTAGGCTGAGTCCATGCAGGCCACTGGCTGGCCAGGGACCAGGAAGGAGGAAGCACTAATTATCAGTAGCAAGTGGCTGCTCATCGGAGCAGTGACTGCTCCCTGCAGCGGCGCAGGGCCCGGCTCTCACCTGGGACATCTCCTCGTGCCCCATGCCCAGGACGTCCTTCATCAGGTGGTAAGCCTCGCAGATGAGCTGCATGTCACCGTACTCGATCCCATTGTGCACCATCTTCACAAAGTGCCCGGCTCCCTCGTCCCCCACCTGTCAGGGCGACAAGCAAGAGGCCTTCAGAGGGGCAGGTGGCACACCAGCCAGGTCCCACGGGACCCGAGGCCAAGACGGTGGCAAGGCTCCCTCTATGCAAATAAAGTAATGAATGTGAAGCAAATATAGGGTTTTGTTTGTTTGTTTGTTTTGGCAGTACTAGGGATTGAACTCAGGGGCTTTCTACCTCTGAGCTACACCCTCAGCCCTATTTTTTATTCTTTATTTTGAAACAGGGTCTCACTAAGTTGTAGAGAGCCTCACTAGTAGCTGAGGCTGGCCACGAACCTGCAATCCTCCTGTCTCAGCCTCCCAAGTACTGGGATAACAAGTGTGTACCACCACGCCTGGCAAATATAGTTTTTTAAAACAAGAATCATACAGTGATTCACGGCCAGCTTCAGTCTAGTCCAATGTTATTTAAGCTCATTCCAGGTCTACTCCCCTAAAGGTTTTTCACAATCTCCCAAGGTTCCTCAGCTCTGCAGTCTGCCAAGGTTGGGCCCACAAACCAGAAATGTCTTTTCCTAGAGTCCCGCTATTGGAAAAGATTTTTGTTTTCTTGGTACTGGGGATTAAACCTAGGAGCATTCTACCTCTGAACTACACTCCCAACCCTTTTTATTTTTTTATTTTTGAAACAGGGTCTGGCTTCGATCTTCCTTGGGATTATAGGTGTGCACTGCCACGCTCAGCTAAAGTCAGAACACAGATCATGAAGTTACGATGGAAAATTCAGCAAGAGATCTTAGTGGTCTCAAGTGTTACTCTGATCAGTACGTTCTTTTCCTACTCACAAGCTACCTGGGAAGCCAAGTTGTCAGAACACTGCCCAGCAGGCAAAGAATCAGAACCAAGCGACAAGAGTCAAATCGCTTCACAGCACCTGGCTTTGCTGTCACAAGCACCATCTCCATGACAGGAATGCACCTGCCCGAGGCATGCTGGTGACCATGAAGGTCTCTCTCCTGGGGGTCACTGCCTGGGTCCATTGGATCCATACAGCGGACCTTCACATCAGAGGCTCACCTCGTCTGTGTTTCCACTGCTGACCTCCCCCTTCTGATTTGATACTGCAGTCACACAGCACTGCGGCTAATACCATCTTACTTCACCCTTCCTGTTACTTCAACAGTGACCTAAGGAGTGTCTGCTTTTGCCTCTATACTATTTTATTTATTTTTGCAGTACTGGGGATTGAACCCAGGGGCATTCTACCTCCGAGCTACACCCCCAGTCCTATTTTTTATTCTTTATTTTGAACCAGGGTCTCACTAAGTTGCGGAGTGCCTCACTAGGTAGCTGAGGCTGGCCACGAACCCAGATCATCTGGCCTCAGCCTCTCAAGTACTAGGATTACAAGTGTGCACCACCATGTGTGGCTTTTATACTATTTTTTTTTTTTTGCAGTACTGGGGATGGAACCCAGGGGCATTCTACCTCCAAGCTACACCCCTAGCCCTATTTTTTTTTTTTTTTTTTTTGCGGTACTGGGGATTGAACTCAGGGGCATTCTACCTCCGAGCTACACCCCCAGCCCTATTTTTTTTATTCTTTATTTTGAAACCAAGTCTCAATACGTTGCGGAGTGCCTCACTAGGTAGCTGAGGCTGGCCGCGAACCCCGATCCTCCGGTCTCAGCCTCCCGAATGCTGGGATTACAAGCGTGCGCCACCACGCCCGGCTCCCAGCCCTACTTTTTATTCTTTATTTTGAAACAGGGTCTCACTAAGTTGTAGAGGGCCTCACTAAGTAGCTAAGGCTGTTCTTGAACCCAGATCCTCTAGTCTCAGACTCCCAAGTACTGGGATTATAAGTATGCGCCACTATGCCTGGCCTATTTTTTTTTTTTTTTCCCCCAGTGACCTGAGCCTAAACCTGGAAGCTAGGGAAAGTAGTCGACCCTGGCTTGATCAGGATACATAAGGGCAGCCAGGTGTAGAGGTAGACTCCTGTAATCCCAGGACTTGGGAGGTTGAGACAGGAGGATCGCAGTTCAAAACCAGCCTCAACAACTTAGCAAGACCCCATTTCAAAGTGAAAAATAAAAAGGGCTAGGAGTATAGCTCAGAGGCTGAGCACCCCTGGGTTCAGTCCCCAGCATCCCCCCCCCCCCCCACACGCATGCAAAGCTACGTAAGGCCAAGTCCACCTTTTCTTCTTGGCCGTCCTGGCTGCATCCACGAAGTTACTGTCAGTGCACTTTCACTGCAGTTATCTAAGCTCAAGGAGCGGAAGTCCCTTGCCAATCCTTTAGACCAAGGAGCAGCCCGCTCGGCCCTTCACACCGCAGCCTCTTTCGGCCTCGGCAGAGGCTGACCCCTGGGGAAAAGGCGGGGAGCAGCTGAGCTGCTGAGGTGAAAGTCACCAGCCCCAGCATGCCCACGAGGGAGGCTGCCCTCACGCTGCACGTGCCCCAGGCCTGTTCACCTTTATTTCAAGTAACATACAACCAAGGCAGTAACACCAGCACATGTAACAGCTGACATAAAAGGAGCCAGAGAGCTCTTGGAGATCACCTGACCCAACCCCCAGGTTGCCAGAAAAAGACACTGAAGTCCACGTGGGGAGGTGACCTGCCTGATGTCACACTCAGCTCATGGAGGACCCAGCTCTGATACAGGCTGAAGCCACAGGATGGGCTAGAGCTTACTCTCCCAGCAACAAGAACACAGGAAGGGGAGGGCCCTGGGGACTGTCCCGGCCTCTCCAGTGAGGGTCCACACACAGAAAACCCAACTCCCAAAGTTCAGGGAGGCGCTCCTTACGCATGCACGGCCAGGACCCTGGACACAAGAGCCCGTTCGGTCCTCCTCCTTTCTGGGCAACAAACTGTATGTCGATTTTGACATTAACTCTTTGGCCATGAAGTAATATGACTAAAAAAGAAACCCCTACTTCGTCTCATCCTTCCAGCTCCTTTCTAAGAAATCCATCTTTCAGCTGGATTGAGGAAAGCTGCACTCAACACCACCGCCCTCCGGCCTCTGAACGGTCAGTCGAGACAGAAGGGCATGAAGACACATGGGCGTGCATTTTAGGTATCAGCCAGGGTACTGGCTTGGACTGAGAAGCTACGTCACAAAGCTAACCAGTGGGACCAAGGTCTCCGCTCGGCTGTGCCCTCTGACCCTGCGCTGTGCCCACGTGGCCAACCAGACTCAAGGGAGCGCGGAACTTGCCCAATCGCAGCAGGGTTCTCCACTTCCTACTTTTGCAGCAATGCCTTGGAAGATTGTCTTGATGTGAGGCCTGCGGAAAGAAACAGTGCGGTTCAGCCGTGCCCAGACCTCAACTCACACTCACGGACACCGCTCCAAGTTTTTGCTTTCTGATGGGAAGTGCAAGTGCTCGTAAAAAGTAATGAAGATAGCTGGCGTGGTGGTGAACACCTGTAATCCCAGGGCTGGGGAGGCTGAGGTTGGAGGACAGCCTCAGCGAGTAGTGAGACTCATCAATCTGGTGAGACCCTATTTGAAAATAAAAATAAAACGGGGCTGGGGGTGTAGCTTGAAGGTAGATGTAATGAACATGCTGAACTTTCGAGGTAGACTCATCCTCTGCTACTGACAGTTTTTTTGTGTGTGTGTGTCTGGTACTGAGGATGGAACCCAGGGGCATTCTGCCTCTGAGCTACACCCCCAGCCCTATTTTTTATTCTTTTTTTTTTTTTTTTTTTTTGGTACTGGGGATTGAACTCAGAGGTATTCTATCTCCGAGCTCCACCTCCAGCCCTATTTTTTAGTCTTTATTTTGAAACAGGGTCTTACTAAGTTGCAGAGGGCCTTACTAAGTAGCTGAGGCTGGCCCTGAACCTGTGATCCTCCTTTCTCAGCCTCTCAAGTACTGGGATTACAAGCATGCACCACCACGCCCAGCTATTCTTTGTTTTTGAAACAGGGTCTCACTAAGTTGCAGAGGGCCTCACTAACTACCTGAGGCTGGCTGTGAACATGCAAACCTCCTGTCTCAGCCTCCCGAGTACTGGGATTACAAGTGTGTGCCACCATGCACAGCTAGAAATGGCACTTTTAAGACCTATCAGAAGACCTCCCAGTATTTGAGAGGCTAAGACAAAAGGATTACAGGTTTGAAGTCAGCCTCAGCAACTTAGTGAGACTCCTGTTTCAAAATAAAGTATATAAATGACTAGGGGTATATCTTGGAGGTAGAATGCCCCTTTGTTCAATCCCCAGTACCAAAAAATACAAATTAAAAAAAATGTCCAACAGCCGACTGTGGTGGCACATGCTTGTAACCCAGTACTTGGGAGGCTGAGACAGGTGGATCCATGTTCGTGGCCAACCTCGGCTACTTAGTGAGGTCCTCAGCAACTTAGTGAGACCCTGTTTCGAAATAAAGAATAAAAAATGGGACTGGGGCTGTAGCTCAGAGGTAGAATGGCCTCAGGTTCCATCCCCAGTACCACAAAAAATAAAATAAAATAAAGAATAAAAAATAGGACTGGGGGTGTAGCTCAGAGGTAGAATGCCCCTGGGTTCAATCCCTAGTACCACAAAAAAAAAAAAAGTCCAGAAGAAAGAATTATTTCCTCTGCCTCCTGGCTCTGACACTCCCAGCCCCAGAGCGGAGACGAGGTGCAGAACTGCTCCAATGCACTCCTGCTGGAGTCCAGGCTGCCCTGTGCTGAAATGCGGCTGCCACTGACGGTACTCACCAAGCTTCTTTGTTGCCACCCGGCATGAGTGACGGGCCGTACCGGGCCCCTTCCTCGCCTCCACTAACTCCGCTCCCCACAAACAAGATTCCCTTGGCCTTGAGGTCTCGGCACCGCCTCTGAAGGAGAGAAAAACAATTCCGTGATACTTCCAAAAGTAAATTTCTCCCAATGAAATGGCCCACAGATCTAAGTTTAACTGATCAATGACTCAGAAAAGTTAATGCCTTCAGTGTGGCAATTAAAAAGCTATACACAGCTGGGTATGGTGGCGCATGCTTGTAATTCCAGTACTTGGGAGGCTGAGACCAGAGGTTATGGGTTCATGACCTGCCTCAGCAACTTTGTGAGGCCCTCTGCAACTCAGTGAGACCCAGTTTCAAAATAAAGACTAAGCCGGGGGGGGGGGGGTGGCGCATGCTTATAATCCCAGCATTTGGGAGGCTGAGACTGGAGAATCCGGGTTCGAAGCCAGCCTCAGCTACCTAATGAGGCACTCTGCAACTTAGTGAGACTCTGTTTCAAAATAAAGAATAAAAAATAGGGCTGGGGGTATAGCTCAGAGGTAGAACGACCCTGTGTTCAATCCCCAGTACTGCAATAAAATAAAGAATAAGCCAGGCATGGTGGCGCACACTTGTAATCCCAGCATTTGGGAGGCTGAGACTGGAGAATCTGGGCTCGTGGCCAGCCCCAGCTACCTAGTGAGGCCCTCCACAACTTAGTGAGACCGTGTTTCAAAATAAAGAATAAAAAAATAGGGCTGGGGCTGTAGCTCGGAGGTAGAATGCCCCAGGTTCCATCCCCAGTACCGCAAAAAAAAAAGCTGGGCTTGGTGGTGCACGCTTGTAATCCCAGTACTTGGGAAGCTGAGACAGGAGTATCACGAGTTTGTGGCCAGCCTCAGCTACTTAGTGAGACTCTCCATAACTTAGTGAGACTCTGTTTCAAAATAAAGAATAAAAAAATAGGGCTGGGGTTGTAGCCAGAGGTATAATGCCCCTGGGCTCATCCCCAGTACTGCAAAAAAATAATAATACCAAAAAAAAAATAAATAAATAAAGAATAAAAAATAGGGCTGGGGTGTAGCTCGGAGGTAGAATGTGCCTGGGTTCAATCCCTGGTACCAAAAAAAAAAAAAAAAAAAAAAAAAAAAAAAAAAAAAAAAAAAAAAAAAAAAAAAAAAAAAAAAAAAAAAAAAAAAAAAAAAAAAAAGCTACAGACACCCCAGTCCTCAAGGGGAAATGATAAAGCCAAACGTGTATTCCCATTTTACTGGAAAAGATCTTGCATGATAAGCCTCAGTGAATGAAAAGCTGGTTTAATATGAGCACGACTGACTCAGCACTTCACACAGGCCACCAGCACCTGGGACTGTTAGAGCAGTGATTCTTAACCACATCATACGCTGACATCTCGTAGGTTCTAAGAGGAAAAGGGATGAGTTAGGCATAAGCTCTCAGCCTGCTGTAATCTACACACCTGTCACTCCTGAATTTTTTTTTCTCTTTTTTGCAGTAATGGGGATTGAACCCAAGGGCACTCTGCCACTGAGCTATACCCTCCAGCTCTATATATGTTTTACTTTGAGACAGGCTCTCACTAAATTGCCCAGGCTGGCCTTGAACTTGTGACCCTCCTGCCTCAGCCTCCTGAGTACTGGGATTACAGGTGTCTGTCACCACACCTGGGTTCTCTTCAGCTTTATGTGCAACTTAGAACCTCATCCATCAAGTATATCTTTTTTGGTGTGTGTGGCACTGGGGATTGAACCCAGGAGCATTCGACCTCTGAGCTACACCTCCAGCTCTATTTTATGTTTTATTTTTGAAACAGGGCCTCACTAAGTTGCTGAGGCTAGCCACAAACCTGCGATCCTCCTGTCTCAGCCTCCCAAGAACTGGGATTACAAGCGTGTGGCACCATGCCCAGCTCATCAAATGTATCTTAGCAAAAAAAAAGGCTGAGATTTTGGAAGAAGTAAAAGAAAAAAAAAAAGAAGAAAAAAGAAAAGAGCCTAAGAACTTCCACTCTTGTACCAATCTGCAAAGAATCAGGAGCACGGGGCAGGTCACCATTTGGTAACAAGTGCAATGCTGGTACTTCTTTCCAGAATGTTGTCAAGATGTAGAAGAATGTGAACTAATGAACACTTACCGTGGTATCCCGATACTCAGAATTGCCTCCATCAATGATGATGTCACCAGCTTCCAGCAATGGTACCTGTAACCAGAGGCTAGCATCAGGACGGAACAAAGACAAATAAAATACACCTTGCACTTCAACACAAATTTATTCCAGATGAACACTGCGGAAAAGCATGTTATTTATTCTTCAATAATCTTCTCTGTGGCTACAGCCACACCTTATTTAAAAGCTTACGACTGCAGGGCATGGTGGTGCATGCACACAAGAGGCCCTTGGTTCAATCCCCAGTACTACGAAAATAAAAACAAAAAATGCTTAAGGCTGCCAGACTCAGTCACAACTGACATAATTCTCATTGACTACTTTTAAGGTTTTTTTTTTTTGTTTTTTTTGTTTTGCGGTACTGGGGATTGAACTCAGGAGCATTCTACCTCCAAGCTACACCCCCAGCCCTATTTTTTATTATTTATTTTGAAACATGGTCTCATTAAGTTGCAGAGGGCCTCACTAGGTAGCTGAGGCTGGCCGAGAACCCGGATCCTCCGGTTTCAGCCTCCAAGTACTGGGATTGCAAGGGTGTGCCACCACACCCAGCTCCTACTTTTAAGATTTGATGACAGCCGGGCATGGTGGCGCACACTTGTAATTCCAGTACTTGGGAGGCTGAAACCGGAGGATCCAGGTTCCCGGCCAGCCTCAGCTACTTAGTGAGGCCCTGTTTCAAAAAAAAAAAAGAATAAAAAAATAGGACTGGGGGTGTAGCTCGGAGGTAGAATGCCCCTGGGTTCAATCCCCAGTACCGGAAAAAAAGAAAGAAAAAAAACAACTACATGGGAACTTTGCATTTTCCGTGTGCACCGTCAGCCTGATTCATATCCTCCAACTCTAGGATTGCCAGGACTAGTGCCAAGAGATTAAAATGCTTCCCATAAAATCCCTGGAAGCCAGGTGTGGTAGCACAAACCTGTGATCCCAGTACTCGGCAGGCCAAGACAGGAGGATCACCAGCGTAAGGCCAACATGTGGTAACTTAGCGAATCCTCTTTTCAACATAAAAATACAAAGGAGCCGGGCGTGGTGGTGCACGCTTGTAATCCCAGCATTTGGGAGGCTGAGAACGGAGGATCCGGGTTCGCGGCCAACCTCAGCTACCTAGTGAGGCACTCCGCAACTTAGTGAGACCCGGTTTCAAAATAAAGAATAAAAATAGGGCTGGGGGTATAGCTCGGAGGTAGAACGCCCCTGAGTTCAATTCCTAATACCGAAAAAAATAAAAATAAAAATAAAAAGGGCTGGTGTATGTTCAGAGGTAGAACGTCAATGTGTTCAATCCCCAATACCATAGAAACAAACCAATAAAAACAAACCTGTGTTCAGAACAAAAGATAGGTCTGGTAGTACACTGGTTCAGCATATGAATGAATGATTTCAGTTCCATAGTTGGGAGACTGATCAGGTGGGCTTTACTCTTTATTGCTCAGTCTTCCCCTTTTAAGTCTCCACTTAACCATCACTTAATACTTTCCTATGTTGGAGAAGCATCTACTGGTTTTCAGTCCAGTGTTAGAAGCTTATCATGGGCAATCTGGCATCTCACTACACAGTGAGTTTAGTAAATCCTGTCTATCACAATGTCCTTCCTTTCTAGACCATTTATTTAAACAATGGTAACATACTGGTTACAAATTTTCCTCCCTATTTAAACAACTCTACAGCTAAACACTACTCTTCTCAAAAAGGAAGGTTACTGGGCTGATGGCACATACCTGTAAACCCAGTAATCCGAAGGCTGAGACAGGAGGATGGAAGATTTGAGGACAGTCTCAGCAACTTCGGGAGACTCTTAGCAACCTAGTGAGACTGTTTCAAAAATTACAGGCCTACACCACCAGGCCTGGCTTTTGTTTTGAAATAAAAACTGTAAGATCTTGAGCCGGGCGTGGTGGTGCACGCTTGTAATCCTAGTACTTGGGAGGCTGAGACAGGCAGGAGAATCACAGAGTCATGGCCAGCTTCAGCTATTTGGTGAGGTCCTCTACATCTTAGTGAGACCCTGTTTCAAAGTAAAGAATAAAAAATAGGCCGGGCGTGGTGGCGCACGCTTGTAATCCCAGTGTTTGGGAGGCTGAAACCTGAGGATCCGGGTTCTCGGCCAGCCTCAACTACCTAGTGAGGCACTCCGCAACTTAGTGAGACCCTGTTTCAAAATAAAGAATAAAAAATAGGGCTGGGGGTGGAGCTCGGAGGTAGAATGTCCCTGGATTCAATCCCCAGTATCGCAAGAAGAAAAAAAATACAAAATAGGACTGGGGGTGTAGCCAGGAGGTAGAAGGCCCCTGAGTGCAATCCCCAACCACAAAAAACAAAACAAACAAAAAAAACCCCCGTAAGATCTTGGAGTAGGAGATGTAGCTCAATGGTAGAGTGTGTGCTTGTGTCCAGCACGCACAAGATCCTGGATTCCATTCCCATGTGTGTGGGAGAGGGGGGAAGCACTAGGACTAAGATCTTTTTGAGTCTCAAAGATACAAAACCAAGCCGGGCATGGTGGCACACGCTTGTAATCCCAGCGTTTGGGAGGCTGAGACCGGAGGATCTGGGTTCGAGGCCAGCCTCAGCTACTTAGTGAGGCACTGCGCAACTTAGTGAGACCCTGTTTCAAAATAAAGACTAAAAAATAGGGCTGGGGGTATAGCTCAGAGGTAGAATGCCCCTGAGTTCAATCCCCAGTAATGCAAAAAAAAAAGATACAGAACCCATTAATAGCTGGGTGTGGTGGTGGCAAGCCTGTAATGCCAGTATTTGGGAGACTGAGACAGGAGGACCACAGGTTTGAGGACAGCTTTAGCAAGTAGTGAGACTTGCTACATCAACCTAGTGAGACCTTGTTTCCAAATAAGAAATAAAATCAGGCTGGGGGTATAGCTCAAAAGTAGAATGCCTCTGGGTTCAATCCCCAGAACCACAAAAAAAAAAAAAAAGAGAGAGAACCCATTAATAGATTACTATTGTTCTAATTTTCACTGTTAACAAAGTCTCACTGCCTCCTAAGTGTCCTCCAAACATTACCACCAGAGGATATACTATTACTTAACTAGCACCAATCAAGTTAAGCAACGCTGAAACACTTAAGCAATCATCTTGTCAGTACTGAATGGTTCATATCCAGAAATTGCAACTGAAAAGCCTCTGAAGTTAAGGAGCTAGAGGACAGAACCACCAAAAGCTGTCATACTAGCAGGACTGAGAGCAGAGCTGGCCTCACCAGTTTTTCAATGAAATCGTCAACAGCTTGACCAGCCTTCACGAGAAGAATGATCCGCCGGGGCTTCTTCAGCTTGGAGACCATCTCCTCCAAGGACTTCGCACCAACCACTTTGGTTCCCTTTGCCTCATTGGCCAAGAAATTATCAACTTTGGACACTGTCCTATTAAAAGCACAGACCTAGAAAGACAAAAGTGCTGTTAGGAGATCTGGGACATACAGATCTTCAGACTGGAGACCAGGTAACAATGCAATGTCTATTCAGCCCAAGGTTCTGGGGAGGCCTGATCTGCCTTTTCCTACTCCTCACCCAAGTGCTGGTTGAGCCCCATGAAGTTAACTCCCCTCAGTGGGCTGAAACAGCAGAGAACTGAGGCAAAGGTCAATTGCCCACAACATAGCAGGTTGAAATTAAGATTCACTACTAGTTAAGATTCAGAATCATACTTAGGAGGCTAAAACAGAAGGATCTCAGGTCTGAGACCAGCTTCAGCAACTTAGGGAGACTCTCAGCAACTTTGTGAGACCCTGTTTCAAAATAAAGAGGAAAAAAAATAGGACTGGGGGTGTAGCTCGGAGGTAGAATACCCCTGGGTTCAATCCCCAGTACAAAAAATAAATAAATAAAAACAGCTGGGGGTATAACTCCGAGGTAGAATGCCCTCTGGGTTCAATCCCCAGTACTGCACACATATAACAAAAGATTCAGAATCAAACCTAGGAACTAGTCATTTCCATCTGGGGCTTCGTCCCTTGTTCCTGCCTTTTTTTTTAATGTGTGCATGATGCTGGGGATCAAACTCATGGATTACTGGATGCTAGGCAAGTGATCCACCTCTGAGCTATATCCCCAGCCTCTTTTGTCTTGAGAACCATGGCACCTAGGCCTTCATTATCTAGAAGTACTATTTAGAGCCCACTGGTGGCCCTTATTTGTAGTCTTAGCTACCCAGAAGGCTGAGGCAAGAGTATTACTTGAGTCAGGCCTTGGACAAAAAATCATTTTCACTCTCCCCAGATCTCACGTGGCAATAAAGTTAAGAGTTCTAGTCAGGTGGGGTGACACACTGGTAATCCTAGCTACATGGGAGGCTGAGGCAGGAGGATCACAAGTTTGAGGCCAGCCTGGGAAACTTGACAAGATTCTGTCTTTTTTTCAGAATGAAAAAAAAAAAGTGCTGGGGTGGGGGAGAGAAAGCTCAATTGTACAGCCCTTGCCTAGCATATATGTGCAAGGAGGGAAGGAGGGAAGGAGAAAGGAAGCGGAAAGGAGAAGAAAGAAAAAAAGAAACTGGTTTGTAATCCCAGTTCTTGGGAGACTGAGACCGGAAGGTTCAAGTTCTTTGCCAGCCTCAGCTACTTAGTGAGACTCTCCACAACTTAGTGAGACCTTGTTTCAAAATAAAGAATAAAAAGTAAGATGGGGGTGTAGCTAGGAGGTAGAATGCCCCTGGATTCAATCCCCAGGACCAAAAAAGAAAAAAGGAAAGGGTGAATTAACCCTAGGTTCTATCTCCAGGAAGAAAGCAAGCAAGCAAGCAGCCAGCTACAGAGTGAGCTCTACACCCAGCAGGAAGTCCCTTTCTCCATTCACCTCTACTCAAGATACTCCTTACAGGAGTCTTCTTCCTGGAACTGCAGGGTACTTAAGATACTGAACCTTACAGGAAACCTCTTCTTTGAACTTTGGGGACATCCCTTCCACACCCACAACTAAAATGACACTGCTTCTACAAAAAAGCCATAAGCAGCAAGAGCAAAACCACGTACTGAATGAGAAACATGTTCCAGATTCCGTGGAATCTACGAAATTGGGCTAATGCACCCGGAGATCCAAAGCCACGGCAATGCGCGCAGGCCCCACCACTTACCACAAAGCCATGGTCATTCATGTTCAAAATTAAGTTCTGGCCCATGACAGCCAGTCCAATCAGTGCAATGTCAGCTCTGAAAGACCAGAGAAAGAACAAAGAAAAACATCAGTGCCACTCGATCGCTTTGGTCGGATTGATAACTTATCTTTTCCTCTGCACCCCTCCCCATCTGCACTTGCGGAGGCCCCGCGGAGGGCTGTCCCGCCGCGGCTACGCGGAACCTCGGAGCTGCACCGGGCGCGCCAGCACGCCCGGGGTCCAGCCTCTGCCCTCACTTCTGCGGGCGTCGGGGCTCAGCGGTCCGGGCCGCACAGTGTCGCGCAGCGGTCGCCCCGGGAGGCGGCCCCACCCTCCTCTGCGCCCGGTCCGCGTCCCCTCCCCGCGCTCCCCGGAGGGCGCCCGCCCAGAGGCGACCCGCGGCCCAGGCCGGAATTCGGGCCCCGGCCCCGGCCCCGGCCCCGAGATGCAAGGTCCCGGACCCCGCGCGCTGCGACCCCGGGCTGAGAAGGCGTGGGACAGGACCAGGCCGACCGCGCCCCCCGGACGTCCCCGTGGGCCCAGCCCGACCCCGATGCACGCGCTGGTCACTCACTGGGCCATGGCGGCGGCGGCGGCGACGGCGGGCAGAGCACAGCAGAAGAGGACGAAGCACGGAGACCTCACTGCTCACCAACGAGTGAGACTGAGTCGAGCTCCCCGCTGGCTCCTGGAGTCTGTGGCTGCTCACCGCCCCGCTTTTAGGCTCCGGGCCAATCGGAATGAAGGGGCGGAGCCTTGCGACACGCTATTGGTTCACTGTGGCGCCTGTTAGACCACCTGAGGGCAAACGAGCCCGCCTTTCCCCGGGGCAGGATCAGTAGAGCTCCGAGCTTATCGATGACTCCGAGCGTGCTCGGGGCCGGAGCGGCGCCCGGGTCAGGCAGAGGCTGCTTGGTTGGCGGCTCGGGTTCCGCGCGGAGGATGAAGTCACTGGAGCTTCGATTCACTCCATCCAGAAACAAGCATGTAGACACATTTTTGCCCAAGTCCGTCGCTGGTTCCTCCCACCACTGCCGGGCACTATAGGGCATAAACTTCGCGTCCCTCAATCCGGGACCGAGATCGAGTCTGCTGGAACTACCAGGAAGGCACATGGAGTAGGGGCTGGAAACGTTGACCCTCCCAACGACCCTGTATGGGAAACGTTTCTCCCTTTTTGCAGGAGAAGAAGGGGAGTAGAGGCAGGCAGTCGATGTATTTGTTGGACTGTGAGGGGGCAGGACTTGAGTCTTTTTGACCCAGACGCTGAGATCGTGGCATCTAACCCCTCACACTTTTGCAGAGACCACAGGACCTGTGAAATGCACCGAGTTAAATGCAGAGACAGAGATGAGGACGCAGCTGTATTATCTGACATTAAAGAGATTTGTAGTCGGGCGTGATGGCGCACACTTGTAATCCCAGTACTTGGGAGGCTGAGACAGGAGGATGGCAGATTCAAGGACAGTCTCAGCAAGTAGTGAGACTCCTCAACCCAGTGATACCCTGTTTCAAAATAAAAGTGAATTGGGAGGCTGAGACTGGAGGATCCGGGTTCATGGCCAGCCTCAGCTACTTAGTAAGGCCCTCTGCAACTTAGTGAGACCTGTTTCAAAATAAAGACTAAAAAATAGGATTGGGGGTGTAGCTCGGAGGTAGAATACCCCTGGGTTCCACCCCCAGTTCTGCAAAAAATAAAAATAAAATATGGCTGAGGGTGTAGCTTGGAGATAGAAAACCCATAGGTTCAATTCCCAGTACCACAAAATAAATAAATAAAATAAAATATAACAGTGTCTTGCTAGATTACTAGGGCCGTCCTTGAATCTGCAAAACAGGGTCTTACTAATTTGTTGAGGGTTTTGCTAAATTGCAGAGGCTAGCTTTGAACCTGTGGTCCTCCTGTCCCAGCTTCCCCAGCACTGGGATTCCAGGTGTATACCCCCAGGCCTGGCTTAGTTTGCAGTCTTAGCTCACAGGAGGTGTTCCCTACTTTCCCAGGTATACTGAGGTGCCCTTGTGCAGTGCAGGACTTCTGTTTCCATCTCTCTTGTTAGACCTCTAAATTAGAGAACAGTGGCCACACCGCTCCTATTCAAATATGTGTTTCTATCATCTTCCATATGTCTTGCACGCAGCAAGCTGGCACTAAGTGTTGCTGGCCAATGACTGGTTTACACCGTGTGTGTGTGTGTGTGTGTGTGTGTGTGTGTGTGTGTGTGACTGGGGATTGAACCCAGGGGCCTTCTACCTCTGGGCTATACCCTCCGACCTTTTTAATTTGGAAACAGGATCTCACTAAATTGCTGAGGGTCTCAATAAGTTGCTGAGTCTGGCTTCGAACCTGTAATCCTCCTGTCTCAGCCTCCCAAGTACTGGGATTACAAGCATGTGCCCCAATGCCCATTTTATTTTATTTTATTTTATTTTATTTTTGCGGTACTGGGGATGGAACCCAGGGGCATTCTACCTCCAAGCTACACCCCCAGCCCTATTTTTTATTCTTTATTTTGAAACAGGGTCTCACTAAGTTGTAGAGGGCCTCACTAAGTAGCTGAGGCTGGCCTCGAACCCAGATCCTCCTGTCTCAGCCTCCCAAATGCTGGGGTTACAAGCGTGCGCCACCACACCCAGCCCCCATGCCCATTTTACATCAGCTTTTTACAAGGGATGTCATTCATTCCAGTTGATCTGGAACTGTCCTTGTTCACACCTGTCTTCTAGTGTAGCTATGAATAGAAATTTCTTTTTTTATTCTTTTTCTTTTTGTTTTGGGGATTGAACCCAGAGGCATTCTATCTCTGAGCTATACCCCCAGCCATATTTATTTATTTATTTATTTTTTTTTTTTTTTTTTTTTTTTGGGGTTCTGGGG
>PVLC010033860.1:0-17159 GCA_004027655.1 Graphiurus murinus | reverse complement strand
ATCTCCATGAGATGTGAATGTTTTTGGGCGATACTTCATCTAATAAGGAGACCCTAGTCGATGCCCAGGGTCATGGTACCTGGATCTGCACTGTCCAGTATAGTAGCCACTGGCCAGGGTGTCTATTGAGCACTCATCCAGGTGATAATGTGACTAAGGAGTGGGATTTTAAATTCATTTACAATTTAAAGCAGCCAGACGCAGTGGCACATGCCTGTAATCCCAGTACCTGGGAGGCTGAGACAGGAGGATTGCAGGTTGGAGGCCAGTATGCAGTAACTTAGCAAGACCCTGTTTCAAAATAAAATGATAGGGTTGGGGGTGTAGTTCAGAGGTAGAATGTCTCTGGGTTCAATCCCCAGGACCAAAATAAACAAATATTAAAACAGATACTTGATTCAGTTGTTGGAAAACTTTTATGTTTGAAATAACTTGGATGTGTGAATTTACTTTTCAACAGTGAATTTTATGAAATCTAAGTACATAAGATATTTCTGGAAAAAAATTGAGTGACTGAATTGAGATGGGCTCTAAGTGTAAAATATGCACTGGATTTCAAAGACCAAGTATGAAAAAATGTTAGATATTTCATTACTAATATTTATATTGATAACATTGAAATGATAATAGTTTGGGTACATTCGATTAAATAAAATATTAAAGTGAGTAGTAGCTGCTTCATTTTGACTCTTTTAATGGGGCCTCGAGAAAATCTGAAATTACACGTGTGCCCCGACTTCTCTTTTTGTTGGGTGTC
Source organism: Graphiurus murinus (assembly GCA_004027655.1). NCBI lineage: Eukaryota > Metazoa > Chordata > Mammalia > Rodentia > Gliridae > Graphiurus > Graphiurus murinus. The sequence continues at coordinate 16,402 of PVLC010033860.1, read as the reverse complement.
CGGGTCCGTAGCCTCTCCCCTCGACCAGCGTTCAACTGTCCCCGACTGCCCCAGGGCTTGCCAGAGCCGACGTCTCTGAACAGCAGCGCTGCTTGCTCGCTAATCTGCATTGCAGAGGGGGCAACCGGTGAGAGCTGCAGGAGCCAGACTTCCAGCTCCAACCTAATAAGCTGCAGGTGCAGGTTATGGAGAGGAGGGTGTGTCATAGACTGGAGGGGGTGGAGGTTGCTGGGATACTAATTGAGTTGTGCGTACACGGGAAGAGGGGGTGTCAGGGATACCCATTTCTCAAGAATGTCAGTTTCTCCAGGCTCCCCAAACTGGGATTCTCACGTTCACCTCTGCCCACTAAAGAGCTCACTTGCCTGAAGTCCAGCCTCCTCAGTGACACCGGCAGCTGTCACCGATCAGGGACAGTTGAGCTGGGGCTGTTGTAATGAGTGGAGTCTCCCCAGAGCAAAGACAATAGCAGCAGCGGGGAAGCTCATGATGTCTGCAGAGGGTTAGGTGAGTGGGGGTGGGGGGCTGGGGGAAACTCAGGACACCCGGCAGATGCTGCTGCAGAGAAAGGCTCCCAGGGGCGGAGTGACTCTCAGCTAGCTCACTCGCGAGTCCCTCCTCTTGCTCCTCCCCTTTCGAAGCTGCTGAGGCTGTTACCTTGTCTCTTGGGCTCCAGAGACACTACTTTTGGGGGGCTCTGCTGCATCCTCTGAAGTACACTCCGTGCAGTCAGCAGCTCCCACCGGGCTGTGCCAACAAAAGCAGATCCAGGGGACTGCTGTAAGGGCCGTAGAAAGCAACCAGGCAGGCAGTGCCCGCAGCTCCCCTCTTCCCTCCACTTTTCACCGTATCTTGCTGGGTCACCCTCCTGGGTTCCTCCAAGCCCCACCCCTGCTGGGTTCTGGGTGTCTCTCCTTTGACAGCTGCAGATTCTTTTGTTAGTCATTTTTCTTTCTTTCTTCACTGGAGATTGATCCCAGGGACATTCTACTTATGAGCTACACTCCCAGCCCTTTATATTTTTTATTTTATTGTGATACTGGGGATTGAGCCCAGGTGTTCTACCTCTGAGCTACAGCCTCAGCCCTATTTTATTTTTTATTTTGAAACAAGGTCTCACTAAGTTTCTGAGTCTGGCCTCCAACCTGCAATACCTCCTATCTCAGCCTCCCAAGTCCTGGGATCACAGGCTTGTGCCACCACACCTGACTTACTTTTTGAAACAGGGTCTTACTAAGTTTCTGAGGGCCTTGCTAAGTTGCTGAGGCTGGCCTCAAACCTGCGATCCTCCTGTGTGAGCTTCTCAAGTATTGGGATTGCAGGCATGGGCCACTATGCCCAGCTTTGTCAGTCATTTTCTGTGAGTTTGCCTTCTGGCTTTCTCCCAAGGACAATAGAGACCTGTGACATATGAATGTCTAGAAATGAGAGAGAAGGGAAGGACCTGCGTGTCCCAGGCTGGGATTTCTGCATAGGGAATCCCCTGGAAATGGAGAATCTCTACTTCTCTAGCCCCAGAGGTGGAATAAAAGGGAAGGATTAAGACTGAAGGGGGCCGGGTGAGGGGTGGCTTTCTCCAGGCTTGGTGGACCATCGAACCCTCTGTCAGGCTGGGTTAGGTAGAGGCCAGGCCACTGGGATACAGGATCAATAGGAGGCAGAAAGGGAGAGGAAGGGGAGGAAATAGACTGAAGTAAAGAAAGTTCCAGAGATCATGTTTCATTTTGGCTGCGACCGTAGAGCCTTTTGGCAGCAGTTTTAATGACCAGACAGATAGAGGAAGGTGGCAGAGGCCCATGTGGACAGTGCCATGCGCCGCCTCCCTGTCCCAAGCTAGCATGCATCCTCTACTCCTCAGCCTGCGCTTCCTTGGCTCCAGGTCCTTACACCACCGAGATGGGGAGCAGACAAGAAAAGGGAGACTGCTTGGGTGGGGAGCAGAGACTCCCAGAAGCAAGTGGCACTCCCCAGCCCCACCTCTGAAACAGTCTTACAGCTGCAGTTGGCAAATGGTATTGGCTGTTAAAGGATAGGAGGGTGTGAAGAAAGCCTAGTGGTTACACTAGCAGACCTGCGCTTATGCTTCCTGTTTTGTGTGTGTGCAGGTGGGTGGGGGTGAAGGAGGGCGGGGCTGCCTACAGGGTCTGTATCTGCAGGTCTCTGGGACCCTCAGAGAAAAGATGACAGTGCTGTCCTCAGACTGGAAAAACCCGGGGCAGTAGCCTATCAGGAAGCATCACCAGTTGCTGGTGCAGTGCAGGTGGTGAGTGTTGGAGGGATAAGGTTCTGGTCCGAGTGACCTTGGTGTCACCTTTCCCTTTGGTGTGTGAAGTGGACCTGGCTGCTCCCCTCCCCCCAGGTGGAAGGAAAGCTCAGAAGAGCTTGGCAGTGACCCGGTTACCCCCTGAGTTCTTATCCCCTGAGGGCCGGGGGGCCACAAAGTCAAAGGTCATGTGGTGTTTGACCCGGCCCTTGCCCTTGCTCCAGAGGGCGATCAGGCCGAAGCACAGGGTCACTGAGGTGAGGAAGGGGAGGAAACCCACTGCCAGCACCATAGCCACGCCCCTGCTGTCCAGAAAGAAAGGCCCTGGGATTCCAGGCATGGTGATGTTGGGATCAGAGAGAGTGCCATTTGGTGGTTCGACTTGGATTACTTCCAGCCAGGTCCTCAGGGAGTCGTTCCCAGCTACATTACTGACCACACAGACATAGGCTCCCCTGTCCCGTAGCTGCACAGAGCGGATCTCCAGCGTCCCGTCCTCCAGCACCCTTACTCTCCCAGCCCTTCCCAGCCAAGCCCCTGGAGGCCGCATCCAGGAGACAGTGGGGGCTGGGTCTCCGTCCCCAGAGCAGGAGAAAACGGCGTGCCCCCCTTCCTCTGCAATCACCCACCGGGGCCCTGACTTTCGGATCAGGGCTGGTTTGCATGTAAAGTGCCCGGGAGGCAGGATGTCTGAAAACTCCCTCAGGCTCTTTCCTTGGACATGCTGGGGGCCAGCGCAGGCAGGGGGGGATGTGCCAAAGTCCAGATGGCGGCGGAGCCGGAGGAGCCAGAGGAGGCGGCAGTCACAGGTCAAGGGGTTGCCGGACAGTCTCAGGGTGACCAGTTTGTCTGGAGAAGGGAATGCTGTTTCCTCCAGTGTCTCCAGGGAGTTATCTGCCACGTCCAGCAGGTGGAAGGCAGTCAAACCATGGAAGGCATGGGCGGCAATGGTGGTGAGGCAGGCCCCGGACAGCCGGAGCTCCTGGAGTCGCACCAGGGGGCTGAGCCTTCGGGCTGGGATGGCTGAGATAGGATTCTGAGACAGATCCAGGACCCTGAGGAAGCTCAGGTGGTGCAGCGCTTGGAAGGGAACCGAGCTTAGATTGCAGCGAGTGATGGCCAGGCTGCTCAGATTGAGGCCGAGCAGACTCCCAGGGTCCAGAGCCTCCAGAGACGGCCAGTGGTGGATCTCTAGCTCCTTCAGCTGCCCCAGCCCTCGAAGTGCCCCGGCTGGCAGCCTCTCAATATCTAGTTCCCGGAGTCTCAGGGCTGCGAGTGCTGGGAGCCGAGCAAGGGCGAGGCCAGGCACCGTGCTGAGGTTGCAGCGCTCCAGAGTGAGGGTGCTCAGCTTGGCCAGCCCTGCAAAGGCCCCTGGAGCCACAAACACCAGGTGATTGTCCCCAACCTCCAACTGCTGGAGGCTGCCTAGCTCTCCGAAAGCTCCGTCCAGGAAGAGGACAATCTGGTTGAGGCGAAGGTCTAGCAGGGTGAGGGCAGACAGGCCCGAGAAGACCCCGGGCCCCACGATGCGGAGCCGATTGCCCTGCAGCCTCAGGGTGAGCAGGCTTTGTAGGCCATGGAAGGCCCCAGGCTCCAGAGTGGACAGCTGGTTGTGACTGAGGTCCAGTTCCTGGAGCAGGCCCAGTCGGGAGAGCATACCCCGCTGAAGCCCCCACAGGCGGTTCCCGCTCAGATCCAGGAGTTGAGTGTCCAGCGGGAGCCCCCCAGGGACGGCATCCAGTCGCCTGTGGGCGCAGAGCACGGCCCGGGGCTGGGAGGCACAGTCACACGCAGCAGGGCAATTGCTGCTGCTCCCTCCAGGCAGGAGGAGCAAGAAAAGGAGTGGGGGCCACGGGGGCCAGGCTTGCTTTGGGGCCGAGGCCGCATCCATCCCTTCTTGAGTCCTGGAACAGATGATGACATGGCCTTTTTTGGAAAGCGGCTTCAGATGATGGTGACCTTGGACTCGTCTGGCCCTCCTTAGATGGGACAGAAATCGGTCTATCTGTCTCGGTACTTGAAGCAAGTAGGCCACGGAAACAGGAAGATTTCTGGTACACCGCCTCCCTGGGGCTTCCCAGGAACACTCTTTGGGGAATCTCTCCTTTCTTCTCCCTCCCAGCCCTGGATAACGGGCCATGTGCTTCCTATTACTAGCTCATGAAACTGAGTCAACCTGATTTCTGTGGGGAAGGTTTTATGGGAAAGGGATGGGGAGCAGAAGGAAGTAACTTTGAGTCTCCCTGTCAGAGGTTTTCCCTGGTACCTGTGAGATCAGGAACAGCTCGGGTCCCTTCTCTCTGATATCTGCTCTCCCCTGCTCTGCCCTGGTAACCCACTCCTGTTCTCCCATGTTACATACCATCACCTCGCCTAAGGTTTAGGGAGAGCCGATGGGAGAGAACAAGTCACCCGAGGCCAGGGAGCATGCAGGCCTCAGCTCTGCCCTCCTCCAAGCCCCGCACCAGCAGATCCGGTCTCCGCAGAATGCCCCCACGGACAACAGCCCTGCTGCACACGGGGTACAGGGCCACCCAATGGGGAAGCTGGGGATCCCTCATAAGGGCCCGAAGGTGACCCCTGCTCCCCTACAGATGGAGATGAGGTGTGTGAGGGATCTGAAAGGTGCCCAAGTTTTGAGTTCTGTTGCTTGTTTTTCACTCTTGGGCTTCTCTTATAACCCTTCTTTTTTTTTTTTTTGCGGTACTGGGGATTGAACTCAGGGGTACTCTACCTCCGAGCTATACCCTCAGCCCTATTTTTTATTCTTTATTTTGAAACCGAGTCTCACTAAGTTGTGGAGTGCCTCACTAGGTAGCTGAGGCTGGCCGCGAACCCGGATCCTCCCGTCTCAGCCTCCCAAATGCTGGGATTACAAGCATGCGCCACCACGCCTGGCTCTTATAACCCTTCTTCATGGTGGTTTGTTTTTATTTTATTTTTCAGTAGTGGGGATTGAACCCAGGAGTATTCTATCTCTGAGCTACACACCCAGCTCTAATTATTTAAAATTTTGAAACAGAGTCTTGCTACGTTGCTGAGGCTGGCTTCAAACCTGTGATCCTCCTGTCTCAGCCTCCCAAGTACTGGGATTACAGGCATGTGCCACCACTCTCAGCTTTTTAATGGTGTTTTGGATCCACATGTGAATCTGAGGAAGAGCTCTTGCCCTCTTTGGCCTGAGCTGCCTGAACAATATGCAGGACACAGATTGTGATCCAGGACAGCACAGATCCAGGAGGAGACAGCATCTGACCAGATGCTGCGGGGCGGTGGGAAGGGAGCCCTTGGCTGGCACAGGAGACAGTAGGCAGAGCCTGCTGACTCCAAGTGGGTTTCTGGGTACCAGGGGCCTGGGCAGTATCAGGAAGATGGCGTCCACTATGGCCACTGGAGGCTGGCTGAGGTGAGAGAGGAGAAGGGGTTTCCAGGGGTGAGAGCCCCTCAACTCACCCTGTTCAATGCGACAAGGACCCAAGGGAGGGGAAGTCCACAAGGGACAGCTAAAGTGATGGGAGCTGGCCAGCCGATGCTCTGGGGCTCCTCCCTGGCTGCAGCCCTGACCTCTCTGGGCTTCGGGCTTTCAGGGTCCTACAGGGTCCACTTTCTGCTACACGCCCTGTTTTCTCCCATGTGGAACACAAGAGTGGCACTGTCAAGACAGTGCAACTTCTTCACCTTTCTTCCCACTCTGCACCCTCTGGGACTGTTCTAGGGCAGTCCTTGGCCACTTCAGATGACTATAATAAGGAAACTAAAGAAAGAGTCCAAGTTTGATCCCCAGCACTGGAGCGGGGTGGGGGTTAGGGAGCAGAGGGGTGCAGGAAACCCCTGCTTCTGAGGCTTGGGAGTAAGAAAGAACAGCTGGGGCAGAGGCTACCCATAGGATTCTCTTGCCCCTAGCCCAACCTAACAGGTCTCTGTGGAAGGGAATACCCAGCCTCCCTCCTCTCTGTCCCTGTTCTGGGAAGTCCACCTGACAGCTAGCTCTTCATCACAGCCACTGCAGTTCCTGCTCATTCTTTTTGCTCTGTGTTCAGCAAAAGTGCAGTGAAGCATAGAACCCAGCTTCCTTTCCTCCCTCTCCTGCCAGCCTCCTCTGCATCCCCAAACCTGCCGGGCCAAGGGCTTCGGGACCCACCCGGAGCCAACCTCTTTTATTTCCAAGGCAGCTAATTTCATCACAAACTGGCCTAGCTCCATGGCTACAGGACTGTTTTCCAGCCACTTTGCTGGAAAAGGGAGGCATCAGACCACTTCTTTCTCTCCTTCAGTGGGGTGGGGTCCAGGGCACCCCCCTCAGGGATAGGGCTCTTTCTTCCTGCCTCTCTGTGGCAGTCCAGAGATGCATGTGAACATGAATGTCCTTTTTAAAGTGCACCTGTTTGGGGCAGGGGGACCCGAATGGGCATGGGGCTCCTGGTGGGGGGGGATTTCTAGATATCTATACAGACAGTGGTGAGGGGGGCTTCTTAGAGGTAGAGGGAACACTAGGGAGAAGGAGGGGAGTCTCCTTGGAGCCCTCCCACCCCGGGGGCACCTGGGACCTTTTAGTTTCCCCGTGGAAGTCCTGTGGGGCCAGGATGAATGGTACCCTGACAGGCACGCTGGTCAGGCTTTGTCTCTGAGAACATTATGGAAAAGGGCAGCTGCGGTTTTGGGACAGAGGGCAGGGGCACTTACCAGAGAAGCTGGAGGGTAGCATCAAGTTGGGGACCGCATCTGTCCAGGGCTGGGGACCTGTCCCATTCGAGCGAGCTGCACCTCGGGCCACAGCACCCCCCTCCCCGCCTGTGTGCCTCGCTCCCCCTCCCTGCTGCCCACCCACCCCACCTCAGCCACCGCCACTGCTGCTGCTGTCACTGCCCGCTGCCGCCGCTACTGCCGCTACTGCTGTGGTCGTTGCTGCCAAGACCAAGACTGAAGGAGAGAAAAGAGCCAGGAAGCATTTCTCCTGGCTTTTTTTTTTTTTTTTTTTCCCTCTCTCTCTCTCTTTAAACCAAGCAAGAATGAGTCTGCAGCAACCCCGTTGGTGCAAAATAAATAAATAAAGCCAGCCAGGGAGGTCTGCAGCAAGCGTCACTACGGGATGGCAGTAGAGGAGGAAGTGGGGGAGGCATCAGCCAGGGAGGGGTCGGGTAGTGGGGAAGGGTTTCTGACACTGTGATTCCCCTCTGGGAAGCTAGGGTGCTTGAGGGCTGACTGCTTTCCAGAGGATTGTCTTTTGGTTCCCTCCCCCCAAATGTGGGGCAATTCTGCACAGCCTTTAAATCTAAACAGCCCCGATGGGCAGCATTGGTGGGAAAGTTCTCAGTCCACACGTCCCCCGTGGAGCTTAGCTTGAGGCTCCTTCAGTGGCGGTGCCTGAGGGTTGATTGGCTCAGGAGTCTCAGACCAGGACTGCTCAGCCTGGGGAGAATCTGGAGGGCTAGCTAGGATCCTTATAGTGCTGATGGTTGCTGACTTGACGCTGGAATGAGACTGGAGAGCAGGCATGCAGGTAGTTGTCTTTAAGGCTCTCTCCACACCCCCCCCCATTTTGCCTTTTGTTTCTATGGTAGTGGGGATTGAACCCAGGGGTGATCTACCACTGAGCTACACTCCCAGTCCTTTTTATCTTTTATTTTGAAACATGGTCTCACTAAGTTACTGCATGCTTGCCTCAAACCCGTGATCTCTTGTCTTAGTCTCCTGAATACTGGAATTACAGGTATGCCCTATTGTGCCTGGTTTTTACTCCTTGCCTTTAAAGTCATTTTATAGAGAAGCACACAAGTTGGGGTTCTGATAGGGAGAAAATCCCCTCTCAATCACGTGCTGTTTCTCTCTCCCAGGAGGGGCCACAGTGAGGGAAATCCTGGGGCTAGATCAGAGTGGGAGAAACAGGTCTCTGCCCTGTTCCAGGTCCCCTCTTCATGCTAGATTCAGTGACATCCAGTCACAGAGCCATGGGATGACGACATCATCTTTCTTCTCCATAGCGGAAGTGGCACTGGAGCAGGGCCACAGAAGGGCTCCCACATCTGTCTTTAGCCTTCTCACTGACCAGGGTCCAGCCCTCTCTGCCTCTCTTGGGATTCTTGATTTTTTTTTTTTTTTTTGAGGTACTGGGGATTGAACTCAGGGGCATTCTACCTTTGAGCTATACCTCCAGCCCTATTTTTTATTCTTTTATTTTGAAACCAGGTCTCACTAAGTTGCGGAGTGCCTCACTATGTAGCTGAGGCTGGCCGTGAACCCGGATCCTCTGGTCTCAGCCTCCCAAATGCTGGGATTACAAGCGTGTGCCACCATACCCGGCTTGATTTTTTGTTTGTTTGTTTTGCGATACTGAGGATAGAACTCAGGGGCATTCTACCTCTGAGCTATACCCCCAGTCCTATTTTATTCTTTCTTTTCTTTTCTTTTTTTTTTTGTGGTGTTGGGAATTGAATCCAGAGGCATTCTACTTCCAAGTTAATAACAAGTTATTTCTTATTTGGAAACAGGGTCTCACTACGCTGCTAAGAGCCTCACTAAATTGCTTAGGCCATCCTCAAGTCTGTGATCCTCCTGCTAAGACCCAAGTACAAGGAATACAAGTGTGTGCCACCATGCCCGGCTTATTCTTTATTTTAAAACAGGGTCTTACTAAGTTACGGAGAGACTCACAAGTTGCTGAGGCTGGCTTTGAACCTGCGATCCTCCTGTCTCAGCCTCCCAAATACTGGGATTACAGGTGTGCACCACCACACTCATTGCCTCTTGGAATTCTTGAGATAGAAGACCTCTAGAGCTGGGATGAAGTTTGAGGCACCCCAGGTCTAAGATTGGTGGGCTGGAACACCACAGAAATGTTTTGGGGTCAGGCTGGATTGAGCCTCTTCCCTGAGACCACTAGGCTTCTTTGAGCTGTGACCTCAGGGATGAAAGAGATTGTGTCAGATCAAATGTGTCTACAGAACTGCACAATTGCAGATTTAATCCGCTGGTGTTTCACCTGTGTGTGAATGTGTATCTCTGATTAGATTTCTGCTAATTCCTAAAGTCTGGTTTTTTTTTGTTGTTTGTTTTTCCCCCTTTGGTACTGGAAATTGAACCCAGGGATGTTCTACCTTTGAGCTACACCCTTAGTCCTTTTTATTTTTTTATTTTGAAACGGTCTCGCTAACTTGCCGATGCTGGCCTTCAACCCATTATCCTACTATCTTAGCCTTCCAGGTTCTGGTATTACAGGTGTGGGCCACCTGGCTGGGCCTAAAGTCTGTTTTTAAAGTACATGTGAAGCTGGGTGTGGTGGCCCACACCTGTAATCCCAGTACTTGGAAGGCAAGACAGGAGAATCACAAGTTCGAGGACAGCCTCAGCAACATAGCAAGACTTTTGACAAACCTTGGGAGACAAAACAAAAACCAAAACAAAAAAAAAGGGCTGGGGGTGTAGCTGGAGGTAGAATGCCTCTGGGTTCAATCCCTAGGACCACACACCAAAAAAAGTGCATGTGAGAAGTTTGCATTCAAACCGCATGTCTGTCTGTGATGCTCTTGGCCTCCATTGTACCCTCTCCCCACACTCGAATCCCATAAGACAATTATCCTCACCCCTCACCCCCATCCAGCCTTATCTTCCACGTATCTGGTTTTTAAAAATCCAATGAAAAGAGCAGAATGCCCAACAACCTCTTTGCTGAACTGAGAGGAAGGAGGAAGGCAGAAACCGGAAGGATGTAGATTCGTGTTCTATACAGGTCCTTCTGGACTCTGGCCATCGCTAGTCTCTGAGCTTGATCCACCTCCCCAGCCACAGGGAGAGGCAATGAGGTATGTCAAAGGCCTGTTCTTAGCTTCCGATCCCAGAGTCCAGTTCTTTCCATCCAGGGTGCCCCAGTTCCCCTGTTCTGAGGACATTGGTCCTCTTAGAGGTCCTTATAGCACATCCATCCCACACCCCCGAAGCCAGGTGGAGGGCATGGGAAAGGAAGCGGGACACGGCAGAGGCTTGAGCTGGGGTTCCTCTGTCCCCACCCTTTGGCTTTCGACCTGCTGCCAGGCAAGCTTAGGCTTAGGTCACCAGTCTCAGCATTTGCTCCCTCCCAGAGAGTGGGGGACCCTCCCCCGCAGAGGGACGGGGCAGGGAAAGGCTGAGGGTGGGGCGGGGCCCATCGAGGTGGGCCAGCAGGCTGAAGGGAGAGGAGAGGTGTCCCGGCTCTCCAGGTCACTTGGACAGCCCTTCCGGGGACTCGAGTTCAGTGCTGAAGAGTTCCTTGTAGAGCGGAGGGAAAGCGGCTTGGACCACGATGGGGTGCAGGTGTTGGAAGATCTGCAGCTTTTCCACGTGCTGGCTGCACAGGCTCCGGAGCTTCCCCTTGGGTGGCAGCTGGCAGTGGGTTAACGGGGAAGGAGGGTGAGCATGTCAGTCAGAGCTTTCCCCAGAGCAAACCTCGCCCTCCCCTGGGCTGGGCTAATCCTCCTAGTCCCACTGGTAGAAGTATGAAAGTGTTCAGGAAGCGAAAGGTGAGTGAGAGCCGCCTAAGACGTCCAAGGCAGGTGAGTCTTTCTTGGGAGGGACATCTCCTCCCCTGTCCCGCTACTCCTAAAGTGAATTTCATTTGCAAGTCTCTGCTTTTGTTTCCTTTTGTCTGGAATGCCTTTCTAACTCTTTTTTGCTTGGCTAATTTGTGTGTGTGTGTGGGGGGGGTTCAATATTGAATCCAGTGGCATTCTACCTCTGAGCTACACCCCCAGACTTTCATTTTTTTATTTGGAAACAAGGTCTCACTAAGTTGTGAAGGCTGGCCTTGAACCTTCAATCCTCCTGTCTCAGCCTCCCAGGTACTGGGATTACAAGGAGTATACCAGTGGGCCTGGCTTGCTTGGATAATTCTTTTTTTTTTTTTTTTTGCAGTACTGGGGATTGAACTCAGGGGCATTCTACCTCCAAGCTATACCCAGCCCTATTTTTTTATTCTTTATTTTGAAACAGGGTCTCACTAAGTTGCAGAGTGCCTCACCAGGTAGCTGAGGCTGGTCTCAAACCCGGTTCCTCCAGTCTCAGCCTCCCAAATGCTGGGATTACAAGCGTGCACCACCGCACCTGGCTGGATAATTCTTACCTTCAAGTGCCACCTCCTCCAGAATAAGTTCCCTAATGCCTCCTGTCTGGGTTAAACCCACCTTTGGGCTTTCATCTGTGCAGCACTTACCACGTTATAAGTAAAGGACCAATTGATCTGCCTGCCCACAATACATTTAAGTACCTTAGGGAAGGCCTGTCTGTCTCTCTGTTTGCTCCAGATGTATCTGTCATAATGCTCGGCCCGCAGCAAGGACTCCATAACTGAACCAAACAGACTTTCTAAGCAGGTACCCAATGCCGCAAGTAGAAACCAACCCTGGCAACCCTCCACCAAAGGGGAAATAAAAAAGGTGCAGAAGCCTATGAGACCTTAGGGAGAAAGGCTGAAAATACCCTTCATCTCCTGCAAGGTCCCACGTAACCAAGGGAGACTTAAAAACACCTGTCTCTAGCCATCACTTCCTTCCTCCTAGCTTCATTTCCTAGGAAGGTGACAGGAAGAGCAGGCAGCATGGGGACTGCTTTGCAACTTTGTAATTCATTATTTTTTGGCGTCTTCTACTTTACTGCTGTTAGTCTAGGCTACTGAGATAACTTCAATTGTTCAACAAATATCTGTTGAGAAAAGACATGAATCTGGGCTGGAAGTGCTTTGGTGATTCCTCAGTGTATAAAATAAAATTTCAGCCCAGCATGGTGGTGCACGCCTGTAATCCCAGTACTCAGGAGGCTGAGACAAGAGATCACAGGTTCAAGGACAGCCTCAGCAAACAGTGAGACTCTCATCAATCTAGCGAACCCTGTTTCCAAATAAGAAATAAAATTGAGTTGGGGGTGTAGCTCGAAGGTAGAATGTCTCTGGGTTCAATTAAAAAAAAAAAACAAAAACTCTCCCAGTGACTCAGGAGGCTGAGGCAGGAGGATGGCAAGTTCTGAGGCCTTAGTAAGTCAGCAAGACCCTGTCTCAAAAAATAAAAAGGGCTAGGGTTTAAAAAATTAAAAAGGGCCAGGCATGGTGGCGCATGCTTGTAATGCCTGTACTTGGGAGGTTGAGACAGGAGGATCGAAGGTTCATAGCCAGCCTTAGCTACTTAGCGAGGCCCTCCACAACTTAGTGAGACCCTGTTTAAAAATGAAGAATAATAAATAGGGACCTAGTGAGGCCCTCTGCAACTTAGTGAGACCCTCTTTCAAAATAAAGAATAAAAAATAGGTCTGGTGGTGTAGCTTGGAGGTAGAATGCCCTTGGGTTCAATCCCCAGTACCATAAATAAATAAATAAATAAATAAATAAATAAATAAATAAATAAATAAATAAATAAATAAATAAATAAAATGGGATGGCAGTGTAGCTCAGTTGTAGAGCACCCCTGCGTGTCATCCCTAGTACCACAAAAATAAAATTAAATACATAAAATCTCTACTTGTAGTAAATTTATATTCTAGTGAGAGAACCAGAAAATAAATCCAGTTATGTGCCATATAACAGCATTTCAGAAAGAACGAACCACATATACTACCGTGGTCCCATAAGATTATACTGTGTAGTGACATCATAGCTGTCTTAGTTTGTGTAAGTATGCTCTATGATGTCACACAATGAAATCACCTAAGAATATGTTTCTCAGGATATATTTCTGTTGTTAAGCAACACATGACTTTATATATATAATGTGTTGGACAAATTATTTGAAGAAAATCAGATGTGGTGGCACATGCCTATAATCCCAGTACTTGGGAGGCTGAGACAGGAGGATCACAGGATCAAGGCCAGCCTCAGCAATGTAGTAAGGCCCTCAGCAACTTAGCAAGACCCTCTCTGTTTCAAAATAAGAATTAAGCCGGGCGTGGTGGTACATGTTTGTAATCCCAGTACTTGGGAGGCTGAGACAGGAGGATTGCAGATTCGAGGCCAGCCTCAGCTACTTAGTGAGACCCTCTGCAACTTAGTAAGACCCTGTTTCAAAATAAAAAATAAGCTGGGCGTGGTGGTACACGCTTGTAATCCCACTACTTGGGAGGCTGAGACTGGAGGATCCGGGTTCTCGGCCAGCCTCAGCTACTTAGTGAGGCACTCCGCAACTTAGTGAGACCCTGTTTCAAAATAAAGACTAAAAAAATAGGGCTGGGGATGTAGCTCGGAGGTAGAATGCCCCTGGGTTCAATCCCCAGTACTGAATAAATAAATAAGTAAACAAATAAATAAAAAATAAAAAGGGTGTAGCTCAGAGATAAAGTGCCCCTGGGGGTATAGCTCAGAGGCAAAACACCCATGGGTTCAATCCCCAGTGAAGAAAGAAAGAAAGAAAGAAAGAAAGAAAGAAAGAAAGAAAGAAAGAAAGAAAGGAAGAAAGAAAGAAAGGCTGGGTGTGGTGGCATACGCTTGTAATCCTAGCATTTGGAAGGCTGAGACTGGAGGATCCAGGTTTGTGGCCAGCCTCAGCTGCTTAGTGAGGCCCTCTGCAACTTAGTGAGACCCTGTTTCAAAAAATAAAGAATAAAAAAATTGGACTGGGGTCATAGCTTGGAAGTAGAATGCCTCCAGGTTCCATCCCCAGTACTGCAAAAAAAGAAAAAAATAGGAAGGGGGGAAGGGGGAAGGGAAGAGAAGAGAAGAGAAGAGAAGAGGAGAGGAGAAAGACAAAAGCAGGATCAAGGAGAGATGGCTTTTTCTATGGAATAACTGGTTAGGGGAAAACCTCTCCTAAATGACGGGATGGAGTAAGCCATTTGTAAAACTGAGGAAGAACCTGAACTTTCTGGATGACAGCAGCAGCAGCAGGTATAATAACCTGAGATGCAACTAGGCTGGGTGTGCTCAGGGAAGAGCAAGGAGGCCTGTGTGGCTGCAACAGGTGAGAAAAGAAGACAAGGGTCACATCCTGAAGCCAGGTGGCCATGACACCTCTGGATTTGAATCTCAGTGTGACGGGCTGGCACAGGGCAGACAGGCTGGGAGCAGGGGGCCAATCAGGAGACCTCTCTGACGGTCCAAGTGAGAGCTGATAGCTGGGGCGACAGTGGGGGAGATGGTGTATTTGGAAAGTGGATTCAACCAGATTTGCTTTCCAATTGCTCTCACTCTTTCTAATCTGTCCTGTAGTAGATTAAAGTTAAGTCCTTTAGGGCAGAAACTGTTTTTTGTTTGTTTGTTTGTTTTGTGTGTGTGTGTGTGTGTGGTACTGAGGATTGAATTATTGAATTCAGGGGCATTCTACCTCCGAGTTACACCCCAAGTCCTATTTTTAATTCTTTATTTTGAAACTGGGTCTCACTAAGTTGTGGAGGGCCTCACTAGGTAGCTGAGACTGGCTGTGAATCGGGATCCTCTGGTCTCAGCCTCCCAAATGCTGGGATTACAAGTGTGCGCCACCACGCCTGGCTCAGAAACTGTTTTAACTCATCTCTGTATCCTTGACACCCAGTACCCACTTGGTGCCTGGCAGCGGCTCGCTTAAAGAATTGCAAAAATGGTTTCTTTACACAGCTTCCAAAGTAAATTGACTAAATTACAGCTCTGATGATATCACTCCTCTAGTGCTAGGGGCTTCCCATCAATTCAAAACAAAGCCTTGAAGGTTCTTCCTGATCTTCTTCCTCCTCCCCTCCTCCTCCTTCCTCCTCTTCTTCTTCTTCTTCTTCTTCTTCTTCTTCTTCTTCTTCTTCTTCTTCTTCTTCTTCTTCTTTTCCCAGCATGGTCTCTTTATTTATTTTTTTTATTCTTAATAATTGTGTGTTTTATTTTTTAATTTTATTTTTTAATTGGTGCATTGTGTTCATACATCTTTGTTAGGTACAAGCTGATAAAGGCATACATGCACACATCTTCCTGATTTTCTTCTGACTTAATTTCCAAGTTTGCTTTCTGTAACTCTTCTGCCTCATCAACTTATTCCAGCTCCTGATCTTGCACCTTGGTCAAAGGTACCATAAGCTACTGTCCATGTATGTGCTATTTTGCCTCCTTAGTTTTTTTGTTTTGTTTGGTTTGGTTTTTTTGTGTGGTACTAGATTGAACACAGGGGCATTCTACTTCCAAGATACAACTCCCAGCCCTATTTTATTTTTTATTTGGAAACAGGGTCTTGCTAAATTGCTGACAGCCTCACTAAATTGCTGAGGCTGGCCTTGAACCTGTGATCCTCCTGTTTCAGCCTCCCAAGTACTGGGATTACAGGCATGTGCCACCTTGCCCACTCCCTCCTTAGTTTGGCTCATTCTGTTCCCTGAGCCTGGAATGCCTGCCTCACCCTCATGGATGTCTGTTAAAGTATTACTTCATCTTTCCTGGCCTCGTTATTTTACATTTTATTTTATTGGTACTAGGGATGGAACCCAAGGACATGCTCCCTCTGAGCTCTACCCCCAGCCCTATTTTTTTTTTTTTTTTGCGGTACTGGGGATTGAATTCAGGGGCATTCTACCTCCAAGCTATACCCCCAGTCCTATTTTTTATTCTTTATTTTGAAACTGAGTCTCACTAAGTTTTGGAGTGCCTCACTAGGTAGCTGAGGCTGGCCGCGAACCTGGATCCTCCGGTCTCAGCCTCCCGAATGCTGGGATTACAAGCGTGCGCCACCACGCCCGGCTATTTTATTATTTTATTTCTAAAATAGGTTGTGGAAAGCTGGGCATGGTGATGCACGCTTGTAATCCCAGTACTTGGGAGGCTGAGACTGGAGGATCCCGGTTCGAGGCCAGTCTCAGCTACTTAGTGAGGCCCTCCGCAACTTAGTGAGATCCTGTTTCAAAATAAAGAATGAAAAATAGGACTGAGGGTGTAGCTTGGAGGTAGAATGCCCCTGAGTTCAATCCCCAGTACTGAAAAAAAAAAAAAAAGAAAAGAAAAAAACAGAGGTGGAGGGCCTCACTAAGTTGCTGAGGCTGACCAGGAACCTGCGATCCTCCTGTCTCAGCCTCCCAAGTACTAGGATTACAAGCGTGTGCCACCACACCTGGCTTCCTGGCCTCACTTAAATGCCACTTTCTCTGGGAAGCATTTATGATCTACTCCTTTTATCATTTTTTCTTTTTCTTTTTGGTACTGGGGATTGAATCCAGGAGCATTCTACCTCCAAGCTAATT
>PVLC010033859.1:0-17276 GCA_004027655.1 Graphiurus murinus | reverse complement strand
CCGGTTGGTCACGGGGCCACGTGGCCGCCCGGGGCGGGGGCCAGGGCCGGGGCAGGGGTGTCTTGTGAGTCGGCAATGGACCAGCTGCGGTTAGAAGGGGGTGTGGGGCAGTCCCAGCGGGAGGGGAGGTTTCAGGGTGGCTCCCGAGGGTGTGGAGGGCTCCAGGCGGCCAGTGCAATGTTGACTTGTCCTGGTTCCCGCCCCCCAACTGAGCTGGGGGTCAGGGGCTGAAGTGAGGGTCCCCCAGAGAGCTCCAGGCCCCCCGGGGGGAGGGCTGTGGGGAGAAGTGGGCGGGTGGTACCGAGACAGAGCCCGATGCAGCAGGGCCTTGGGGCACACCACCCCTAAACAGGCAGGAGGTCAGGCGGACCTTGGGCTCAAGGCCTGCATGTGTGGGCTGCGGCCGTGTGAACCTGCCCACCTCAGACCCTGAGATGGCTGTCACACCAGCGAGAGGCGGCTGCGCCTGCTGCTCTGAGCGCCTGCCACCAGGGCTCCCCAGCACCCCACATCTGGGGGCCTTGGGAGCCCTCCCGCCAAGAGGAGTCTCACCCATGCCCCCGCCTCACGCTCGCGGCCCGTGGGACCAAGCCCCTCCCCCGCCCCAGACTCCACTCCAGGACAGGTGGACAGACCGACGGGCGGACAGACCGACGGGTGAGATGGAGAAAGTAAGGATGAACAACGGGGCAGAGGAAGCGAGGATGGAGACGTGGGGACTAACTTTCAAAGTGAAACCCCGGCTCCCTGAGGGGGCTGCTGAGGCCTGAATCTGCAGAGATAGCAAACAATAAATACGTGAGCGCAGGCGGCGGCCGCAGGGACGGAGGACGAGGGACCGCGGGGCCGCTGCCTGTGCGTCCCTCCACTTCAGGAAGGAGGTGAGACTCAGGCTCCTCTCCCCACACACCCCGCCCGGACCAGCCTGGGCCTGGCCCCGTCGAGGCCGCAGAGGCGCCCGGGGCAGAGCGGAGGAAGGACAGCGGGGCAGACAGGACGTGAGCGCTAAGGACGGCAGCCATCAGTTAAACACACATCACTTGGACGGAAAGAGCAGAGCTGGGAAGAGGTGGGAGCGCGTTGGGGCGACGCACGACACTACACATCCCTAAACACACACACTTAGAATCTCGTCTGGACGAAAACCAAAGTGGCGTGAGCCAGGCCGGAGACAGGACAGGAAGGAGGAGAGAAGACAGGAGGGCGATTCGAGAAACCCTGCGTGTCCCCTTCAGGAGGACTGCGGCCCTCAGTTAATACACACACACAGTCAAAAACAATCATTTGGATGAAGAGGAGTGACACGAGCCAGTTCAGAGACAGGAAAGAGGAGAGGTCGGGAGCAGCCGTTGAGGCCTGCGGGATTCCTCCAGGACTGCGGCCAGCGGTTAAGTACGCATGTCTGAAACTCCCTCACGGAGGCAGAGCCGTTAGGAACCCACTGAGGTGCGGACAGATGTCACCGGGCTGCAAGCCCGTGAGGAGGGCAGCCGCGGTTAGTGAAAGGCAAAGTCCCTTATGTGGCTGGAAGCCCAGCAAGAGGACAGAGCCGGGAGCCCACGCGCCATGGCACACGGGGGCGCTGAGAACCCAGGTCGTGCCGGGTCCTCCTCCAGCTGCGGAGGGCCACCTCAGGGAAGTGTGAGGGGCCGGGAGAGGCGCAGAACGCGGGGCAGGTGTCATTTCCATGCCCTGCCAGGGGCTGATCCCAAGGCCAGCGTGCAACAATGACCAGCGAGCGCCGTGAGCAGCAGCACTGCCTGTTCTGCCCAAAGCAACGCTTTGTTTTGTTTTGTGGTACTGGGGGCATTCTACCTTCAAGCTACACCCCCAGTCCTATTTTTTATTCTTTATTTTGAATCAGAGTCTTGCTAAGTTGCAGAGAGCCTCACTAGGTAGCTGAGGCTGGCCAAAAACCCGGATCCTCGGTCTCAGCCTCCCAAGTACTGGGATTACAAGTGTGCGCCACCACGCCCGGCTTTTTTTTTTTTCCTGGTTTATTTTCAGACATTCTTTAAACTCCTGCAGCCATCAGTTAAACGCAACATAAACAGCAGCCATCAGTTAAATGCAATTTAAAAAAAAAAAAAAAAAGCCTTCTGGGTTGTATCCAGCACCACCCCACGACAGTTCTAAGCCCAGATCCATACTGGAGTTGGAATCTGGGGATTTAACGGCATCCGCTATAATTCAGCGAGACAGACGAGGGTCCCCAAGGCGGCAGCACCCCCTCTACCCCAGCGGCCTCCCGTCGCCGGTGCCCCTGGAACCGGGCCCGGGCCGGGTACCTACCGGGCGTCTGGAAGTTAATGCGCCTCATCTCCACAGGGTCCTTGGGGTGGTGTGGGGCGAGGTCTGCGTTGTTGAGAAGGCATTTGGTGCGGGGCTCTGAGTCCTTGCGTTTGCTTCGTGGGGAGCAAGGGGACAGTGCGGTTGGGGCTGTGCGCGCATGTGCGGCGGGGCTCCCTCCCAGCGCCCTGCCCCCCCTCGGCCCCCAGGGCCAGGCCATCCTCACCTGTCGGGCTTGCTGTTCCCCAAACCGGACGCAGCACGAAGGGAGAAGAGGAGAGGTCAGGAGGGGCTGGCTGAGGAAGGGCCCAGCCCATGCCCGCTCGGCCCCAGCCTCTACCCAAACCCATCATTTAACGTGACCGTGCCCAGGCTCTGGGCCGCCCCGCCCCGCCCGCTCACTTCTTGTACAGCAAGATGGCGATGACGATGCAGATGATGAAGACAACGGCCAGCACCGGCCCGATGACCCAGATGAGCCCCTCCTCGCCGTCCACGATGGGCTGCGGGTCGGGGTTGTCCAGCTGGAAGGGGTCCGAGAAGGGACTGGCCGCGAACGTCTGCAGGAACGTGGCGCTGTCAGTGCCCGGCCGCCAGTCTCTCAATGCCAGCCCATGCCCCCGCCGTCGACCTCTCCCCCATTCCCTCTTCTGCCTCCCTGAAATCCTGTCTGCTGCTCCGGCACCGCCAGATCTTTGCACCACAAATCCTGAGATGCCATTTTTGCTGTCTTTGAACTCCCATCCCTCCCTCAAAGCCCCAGCTCCGACGCCCCTTCCTCCAGGAAGCCCCCCCTTGCGCTGGGCACGGCCAGAGGGCGCTCGGGCCTCTCAGCCTCGTGAGAGCAGCCCCCGCCTTCCGGGACTCACCGGCTCGCTCTTCTGCAGGACGGCAAGCACAAAGAGAACGTATCGGTGGCCGGGCTCCAGGCCCCGGTTGTCGAAGCCGCCATACTGCTTCTGGTCCCCGGGATGGAAGGCAGACGGCAGGATGGAGAAGCGGGCGGCAATGTAGGGCCGGGGCACCTCCAGCTGGCGGGAGTGCCGCAGGCTGCGCCGCTGGAGCCGCGAGATGTCTTGGATGAGCTGCGGGAACAGAACAGGGGCGCGGGGGCGGGGCTCAGCATTCCACGGGGGCGTGGCTCAGCGCTCTGCGGGGCTCAGCATTCCATGGGGGCGGGGCTCAGCATTCCATGGGGGTAGGGCTCAGCGCTCCTGGGGGCGGGACTCTGCGCTGGGGGCGTGGCTCAGCGCTCATGGGGGCGGGGCTCAGCGCTCCGTGGAGGGCGGGGCTCAGTGCTCCTCTGGAGCACCTGAGCCCCAGAGCGCCGAGGCACCCCGAGCACCTCACCTCCTCCAGGTCCATGTCCTCCGGGCTGCCCAGCGGGGTCAGGAACTGGCCTCCACGCGACTTTCGCAGGGGCACCATCACGATGAAGTAGTTCCTGCCGGGGACACGAGGCAGAGTCAGAGGGGCCGTGCGTCCCCGCGCCCCGCCACAGTGACCGGCCCTCGGGTCAAGCCTCTGGACCCTGGGTCTGTTCCGCCTAAAAGGCTAACCCTCACGGCTCTAAGACTTCTGTGCGTGTTGTTGTAACCTAAGCCTCTTCTCCCAACTGTCTCCTCACCAGGCCCAGGACCGAATCCCCTTGGGCCCGACACTGCCCAGTAAAAGGTCAGGCACGTAGGGGTATCAGGGTCTGCCGGAGCAGACAAGGTCAACGCAGGGACCAAGGCCCATGAGAGCACTCAAACGTTCAGGACGGCCCGAGGTGCCCCTTATAGACACGTAAAGAATGGGCCGAGGGGTGCCGCGTGGCTCGGCGGGCACACAGAGGGTCCGGGGAAGCGGGACGGGGTGAGCGTACTGCACGGGCACCGGGCTCTGGCCGTCTGGCAGGTAGACCAGGATGAAGCCGTCCGCATCGGGCTTGGGGGAGACGCTGGGCTTGCCGCTGAGCAGGTTGAAGGCCGTCCAGGCGGTGACCGTCTGCTGGAGGCCGCCCAGGCTGCTGCCGCGGTTGGTCAGCACGAAGTTGTAGAAGGTGTTGGGCTTCAGGTGCGTGATGAGCTTCTTGGTGGTGCGGCCGTCCACGTCCAGCGTCAGCCCGTTATACTGGATCTGCAGGGCCACGGGCTCTGAGCCTGGCTCCCCGCTCGCCCCAGCTCTGGGCTGAGCCCCCTTCCCGCTGAACCCTGCCCCAGACTGTGCCCGACTCCAGGTGAGCCTCCAATGCCTGAATGCCAATCCAGACTGAGCCCTAATCCCTGTAGACCCCGGTCCCTGTCCTCTATCCCAGAGAAGTCTCCATTATGAGTCCCAATTCTTTTTTCTTTTTTTTTTCTTCAGTACTGGGGATTGAAGCCAGGGACGGATGTTCTACCTCCGGGCTACACCCTCAGCCCTATGTTTTATTCTTTATTTTGAAACAGGACCTCACTAAGTAGCTGAGGCTGGCCGCAAACCTGGCTCCTCCGGTCTCAGCCTCCCAAGTACTGGGATGACAAGTGTGCGCCACCACGCCTGGCCTACAAGTCCCAATTCTGACTGAGCCTGGATCCTAGGAGGTATCCTGGTCCTAGCTGAGACTCCACCCCAGGCTGACTCCTGCCTCTAAACCCTCACCCAGGCAGAGCCTCAATCAGTCCCAATTCTGACTTAGCCTCCATCCTAGAGTGAGCTTCCAATCCAGGCTGAGTCCAACAACCCGACAAAACCCTGGTTCTGAGCAGAAGCCCAACTCTGAGCCTCAATCCGAGAGAACCCAACTCTGAGTCAGTCCTTTCCCCTTTTTTGTTACCAGGGATTTAAACTAGAAGCATTCTGCCTCCAAACTATACCCACAACCCCATCTTATCGTCTTATTTTGAAACAGGGTCTTGCTAAGTTGCTGAGGGCCTTGCTAAATTGCTGAGGCTGGCCTCGAACCTGCAATCCTCCTGCCTCAGCCTCCCAAGTGCTGGGATTACAGGTGTGTGCTACCATGCCCCATTCCTAATTTTTTTTTTTTTTTTTGCAGTACTGGAGATTGAACTCAGGGGCATTCTACCTCCGAGCTACACACCCAGCCCCATTTTTTATTCTTTATTTTGAAACAGAGTCTCACTAAGTTGGGGAGTGCCTCACTAGGTAGCTGAGGCTGGCTGCGAACCCGGATCCTCCGGTCTCAGCCTCCCGAATGCTGGGATTACAAGCGTGCGCCACCACACCCGGCTGTATTCTTTTTTGTTTTTCTTAATTTTTTTGCGGTACTGGGGATTGAACTCAGGAGCATTCTACCTCCGAGCTATACCCCCAGTCCTATTTTTTATTCTTTATTTTGAAACAGGGGCTCACTAAGTTACGGAGGGCCTCACTAGGTAGCTGAGGCTGGCCGAGAACCTGGGTCCTCCAGTCTCAGCCTCCCAAATGCTGGGATTACAAGCGTGTACCACCATGCCTGGCTATTCTTTATTTTGAGACAGGGTTGCACTAAGTAGCTGAGGCTGGCTGTGAACCTGCAATCATCCTGCCTCAGCCTCCCAATGCTGGGATTACAGGCATGCACCGCCACACCTGGCTCCTAAATCCTAATTTTGACTGACTGAGCCTGACTCTCAGACTGAGCTTCAATCCCAGATGCCCTCCGGTACCAGTCAGGGCACCAACTTTCAGCCTCAACCCTAGACTGAGCCTAGATCCCAGCTGAGCCTCAGACCAGGCCTGAATCCCATCTGACTGAGCCCTGATCCCAGACCAGGCACCCGCCCTGGCCCGCCGCCTCCCCGTGGGCACCTTGTAGGGTGTGGGCGAGTTGTAGTTGTCCGGAAACTCCCAGCTGAGCAGCACGGAGGTTTTCATGATCATTTTCACCTTGAAGTTCTTGGGCGAGACTGCCAGGCGCAGCGGCGCAGTGCGAGGTGGGGGGAGAGAGAGAGAGAGAGGAGAGACCCCGTGAGCGCCTGCGGCCGGGAGGGTGGGGCGGCCCAGACGCTCCCTGTCGTGGCTGCCCACGCCTTCCTGCCTGGCCCTGGCCCTGGCCCGGCCCTGCCTGCCCGGTCCCCAGTCCCTGCTGCGGGAGACGGCGCGGCTGCAGGAGGAGTGGAAGAGGTGGGGGCGGCGGCGGTACCACGGAGGCACGTCCCACCTTTGCCAACGCCGGGAGCCTGGGTCCGACTGGCCTGAGCGTCCGTCCGTCCGTCCGGCACTTACCTGGGGGCGGGGGCGGGGCGGGGCGGGCGAGCCCGCGGGGTGCGTCCCCCTACCTTGGTCCTGCAGGAACGCGCGGTAGCGGACCGGGGGGCTGTAGGGGCCGGGGCCCCGGCGCGTGTGCGCCCGCACTTGCAGGTCGTACGCCGTGTCGGGCTTGAGGCCCCGCAGCGTGAGCTCGTTCTCGGCGCCCGGCTCGGCCGCGGCGGGCAGCTCAGTCTCGCGGGCGGGCCCGGGGGCGCCCGCCTCCCGCACGGCCACGGTGTACTTGACGATGGCGCCGTTGCGCTCGGCCGGCACGGGCGGCAGCCAGCGCAGGAGGACGGTGCCGGCCGACGCGTTGCCCGCGGCGCCCAGGATCTGCGGGTGGCCGCGGGGCGCGTCCTCGGGGATGCGCAGGACCTGGGCCGCCTCCTCGCCCAGCCCGCCGCGGCTGCGCGCCGCCAGCCGGAACACGTAGGTGGCCCCCTTGTGCACGCCGCGCGCCGTGTAGCGCTCCTCGCCGGCCGGGAACTCCAGCGTGGCCAGCGGCGCCGAGTCCTCGCGCCCGAACTGCAGGCGGTAGCCCAGCACCGCGTCCTCGGCGGCGCCGGCCGGGGGCTCCCAGCGCGCCAGCAAGCTGCCCTCCGCCGTCTGCTGCACCGACAGGGTGGGGCGGCCCAGCACTGCGGGGCGACGGGGACGGGGGTCAGCCGCGCAGCCGCCGCTTCCAAGCGTCTTGGAACGGGTGGGGGGGAACCCAGGGGCGTCCTGCCTCTGAGCTACTCCTTGAGCACACCGAGCCTGCACCCCACCTCCCCCTCCTCTAGCACCTCGACCGGGGCCTCCTCTGTTCCCTCCCTCAGCTCAGTACCTGGTACTGGGGAAAACAAATGCCCCAAGCCCTTGGGATTGATGGCGAAGTGGGGGAAACTGAGGCAGGCCGCCAGCACAGAAGGCTTCATGGCGCAGGAGGGGAGTAGGTTGTGCCACCCTGGACGACAGGGCGTCGGGGGTTCTGGGGCCTGACGGGGGCAGTCATGGGGGGCCGCGCACCTGCCCCCTTGGTCACCACCACTCTGGGCTTGCTGCGGGCGCCGTCGCCCTTCATGGTGTAGGCGGCCACGGTGATGGAGTAGGTGGTCTCAGGCTGCAGATTCGTGATGACCATTTCCTGCAGGCAGAGGAGGGCTCAGCGCGACGGCCACCGCGCCTGCCACCCTCTTCCCCAGGAAGACGCGGGATCCCCGGCGCGGGCAGCGTGCACACAAGCTCATGCAGAGACCGCGGGGCCCAGCGTGCCGGCGCTGGAGGGTGCATGCAGCTGCCCACGCTCTGTCTTCCCTGGAGAGTGCGCCTGTGAGCACCTGAGTCAGGGCCCTCCATCCCCTGCCTGCAGCTCTCCGTGGCTCCCACCTTGCTTAAAGTAAAAGCCCGGCTCCTTCCTGCAGCACGCAGGGCCCCCTACGACCTGCTCCAGCTATGCGAGCTCCTCACTAGGCTAGATCCTACTCCAGGACCTTTGCACCAGCCGTGCCTACTGCTTCTACACCGAATGGCCCTACACTCACTCATGAGCGCCAAGGATCACATTTTCAGGAATTTTGCCAGCCCGCTATAAAAACAAACAAAAAAACCTGCTACTAAAAATCAAGTTGTGCAAACTTGCAGTCCAATTGGCTGTATTAAAACAAAAGTAACAAATACCCAAAGCTCACCCTCGCCTAGTCATCACTACGGAAGCTCTCTTCTCTGCTGGGCTGAGCCTCGGTGCAGATTAACCCCACAGACATGGCAGGCACCACACGGTGTCGGCCCCCTCCGCCCGGAGAGCTGTCTCATCCTGATTCCCACCACGGCTGTGACTGCGCTCGAGTCTCATCTTAAGGCCCTGCTGCCTGGCTGCACTGTGACCTTTGGGAAAATCCTAGTCGCTAGTCGCAGCCACATCCCGCGCCTGTGGCTGGGGTTAACGTGGGTTTATCCGGGGAATGACAACACCCACGTGCGGCCCGTCCTACGTACACCCTCGCACGTCACGCAGCTCCACGTCCACACGCATGCACGCATGCACGCACGTCCGGCACGCCGGGACCCAGCGCCAGGGCCCGGGAGGGGGGTGCGGGAACACGGGTCTCCTGCCCCTGGGCCTCGTGTGGCCCTAACCGGGGGTCCCGGGGATGGAACGCGCTGGACCCACGTGGGAACTCCTCTTAGGGTCAGAGACAGGCCGAAGGAGTCCCCGGGGCAGTGACAACTTAAGATCAGACTTGGGGCTCTTGGAAGAGGCTGTGGCCTCCGTTAGGGGCAGAAAGAGGCCAGGGCGCGGCAGCCGTGTGCCCAAACTCCACAGCGATCGGCTCTCTGCTTCCGACCCTTCTGCGGAAGCCCTGGGCCCCTCACCCCTCGTGGGCCAGCATGAGAGGCAGCTTAGCCACAGGAGGATGTTTCTAGGCCAGCCCGGGTCTGAGGAGGAGGCGAGGCCAGGGAGCTGGTGGGTCAGGGGAGGCCACTGGGGCGTGCGCCCTGCAGCCTCCCAGCTGCCAAAGCCGAGGCTGCGGAGGCGAGGCGAGGCGCGGGGCCGCGGGGCCCAGGGCAGGAGACGTCTGGGGCGTGCGCAGGCACGGCACGGCACGGCACGGCACGGCACGGCACGCCCGGCCGCGGGAGCAGGGTACTTACGTATTCAGCCGTGTCATCCATCTCCCACTGTGCGCGGGAGGCGGCGGCGGGGGGAGAGAGAGGAGGTGAGCGAGGCCAGAGGCAGAGAGAGCAGCAGGGGACAGGTGTGCGCCCCCCGCCCGCCCGCGCGCGCCGCCCACCTGGGCATCGGCCAGCATGACGTCCTTGATGCGCGGCGGCCCGCGGGCCTCGGCGCCCTCCATGCGCACGTAGTGGACTTGGTAGCCGCGGATCTGGCCGTGCTGCCGGCCGGGCGCGGGCGAGCGCCACAGCACGCGGATGGCCGTGGCGTTGAGCGCCTCCGCCTCCACCTTCCGCGGCGGCGCGCTGGGCACTGGCGGGAGGGGCGGGCGGGCTGTTACCGGGGGCGGGAGCCCTGGGCAGCGCGCTGCCCGTGGCCAGGACGCCCGGGGCTGCCGGAGCGCGGAGCGCTGGCCCCCGCCGGGAGGGCGCGGCCCCCGTCAGCCCGCCCGCCACCCCGCGCGGGGCCCTGGCAGGCCCAGGGCCTCCTAAGGGGCTGGAGGAGGTTCCATGCCCGGGGCATCCATCCCCACTCCAAAGGGACTCTTATTTATAGATGGGGAAACTGAGGCCTGGAGCGTTGATCGGGTGAGCCAGGCGGTCCGGTTGCAAGCTCCTAAACACTCCAGCTGACAGCTGGTCCCCAGCACAGAGGATCTTTTTTCCCTCTCTTCCCACGTCAGAGCCCCACCCGGCCTCCCCCGCTAGCGACTCCAGTCTAAAGGCTTTGCGCTTAAACCTTTCCAGTTTGAAGGCGGCCTTGTTGTCTTGGTGGTACGAGGGATTGTACCCAGGGGCGCTCCTCCACTGAGCTACACCCCCCAGCCCTTTTTATTATTTTTTTGTTATTAGTTTTAAACAGAGTGGTGCTAAAGTAAGTGGCTGACCATCTGGCTACATCGCTGGGGCTGGTGTCAAACCTGCGATCCTCCTGTCTCAGCCTCCCAAGTACTGGGATGGCAGGTGCCCACCACCAGGCCCCAGCTATGGCCGGAATATTGACACCAGGGAAATTGGCCACGCTCCCCAGCGGGGTCCCTCCCCCAGGGGCCGGCTGTCACTCCCTAGGTGAGATGTCTCAGATCTCCAAGGGAGCTGCAGGTGGCGTGCGAGTGTAAAACAGGGGCTTCTTGCTGTATCCTGCACCCCATTTCCCGGGTCCCACTGTTGCCCCAAGCGAGGGCAAAGGCCTCTGCAGGGCGGGCGCGCGCTCCAGGCTGCCGGCCACCTGGCTCCCGCCTGCTCGGGCTGGGCTGGGGCTTACCGTCCTCGTCGGTGCGGACGACCACGGGCGAGCTCTCGGGCCCTGGCCCCACCTCTGTGTGAGCCACGGTGGTGATGCGGTACTCCGTCCACTTCTCCAGAGCTTCCAGCAGGATCTGGGTGACGGTCGGGGGGATGCCGTTCACCTCCTTGGGTTCCGGGTCCTCCGAGCCCAGCGGTCGGTAGCGGACGCTGTAGCCCACCAGGGCCCCGTTGTGTGTGTCCGGCGGTGGCGGGCGCCAACTTACCAGAATGGCCGTGGAGCGCATGCTGGTACACTTAACGTCTTGAGGGGGGGCGGACGGTTCTATTGGGGGGGAGAGCGTGGGGGAGGGGGTGGGATGGGCAGGGGAGGGGCGGGGAAACAAAAGATGGGAAAGAGAAAATAAAAAAAGAAGATGATAACAAACAAAAAAGAAAAACAGAACCGAACCAAAGAGAAGTCGAACCCGAAGAAGCGGGTGTCAACCAAAGGTGAGATGGGCGGGCGGGATGGGGACGGGGAGGCTGGCCAAGAACCCTGCGCTCGCTGTCTGGCTCTGCCTGCCTGGCGCACAGTAGGTCTGGGGCACCGTGGTCTCTGCAGAACATGCACCTGTGTTCCGGGCTGGGCTACAAACGGAAGAGCAGCAAGGCGCTCTCCATCCGGCCCTACTACGTGCACTGCCATGTGCCGTGCCAAGAATGTCAGAGGGTAACAGTGCACCTATTAGCTGTGTGCCTACTATGTGCCGGGCACCATGTGCTGAGGGGACTAGCAATAGAAGCCCCATCTGTTGAGTGCCTACTATGTGCTGGGCACCATATGCAGGCAGAATCAATAGAAGCCCCATCTGTTGAGTGCCTACTACGTGCCAGGCAGTGTATGCTGAGGGGAATAGCCATAGAAGCCCCACCTACTGGCACCTACTATGTGCTAGGCACTCGTCAGAGACTCACAGAATAGTCAAAGCCTCTTTTTATTAAATGCCTACTATGCACCAGACACCAAATGCCACGGGAACAGCAGAAGCCCCATCTATTAGGAACCTATTCATTATCACGCGCTTGGCAGAGGCGCGAGGGAGAGTAAAAGCATCTCTTTACAGCACCTACTGTGCGCCAGGTGCCGTATTCCAAGGGGGCTGGCAATAAAACCCCACCTGTGGGGTGTCTGTGTGCCTGGCGCTTGCCAAGGACTTCAGAGAACAGCCTTTAAGCGCATGGATTCATTGTACACCGCGGTGTGCCGGGCACTGGCCGAGGGCCTCACAGGTGACAGGACTGCATCTGCTGCTGAGCTAAGGCCTTCAGGCTACGAGCCCCTTAGCGGTCTATTTTTTTTTTTGCGCGGTACTGGGGATTGAACCACCGAGCTACACCCCCAGCCCTATTTTTTATTCTTTATTTTGAAACCGAGTCTCACTAAGTTGCGGAGTGCCTCACTAGGTAGCTGAGGCTGGCCGCGAACCCGGATCCTCCGGTCTCAGCCTCCCGAATGCTGGGATTACAAGCGTGCGCCACCACGCCCGGCTCCCTTAGAGTTAAAGCGTCATCATCTCAGTGAGGCTCATCCTCGGGCCCGCAGTAGGATGACACATACTGCCCACGCCCTGAGCACCTACTGTGTGCAATCATCAAAGCGCCGGCCTCCCAGACACCTACGGCTCACACTGAACATGTTCTGGGTGCCAAGGGCTCCGCATGTCACAGCTCTCCTGTGCTAAGGCCCTACTGTGCGCCAGACGATATCGCGCCCACTCCTGATAGCCTTTCATTTGCTGAGACCCTACTATGTGCTGGGCGCAGTAACAGTCCTTTAAGGACAAGTGTGGCAGTTAGCATTTATTTGTACGGCACTGGTTTGTGCCAGGCACTGTGCTAAGGACTTTATTAAAACCAAGAATAGCCCCACGTATCGAGACACTGGGCGAAGGGCTTTATCTACAACAGTAACGGGCCTACACATTAAGCAGTCCTGTGTGCCAGGCACTGTGCTAGGCCTTATCAGAACCAGAAGTAGCCCCCAAGTATTTTCTCTGTGTGGTACTGGGGACTGGACCCAGGGGCGTTCTACCTCCGAGTGACACCCCCAGCCCTATTTTTTATTCTTTATTTTGAAACAGGGTCTCACTAAGTTGGAGAGGGCCTCACTAAGTAGTGGAGGCTGGCTGTGAACATATGATCCTCCTATCCCGGCCTCCCAAGTGCTGGGATGACAAGCGTGGGCCACCACGCCCGGCCTCTATTTTATTTTTGATTTTGAAACAGGGTCTCATTAAGCTGGGGAGGGCCTCTCTAAGTCACCAAGGCTGGCCTCCAACCTGCCATCCTCTTAGCTTCCCAGGCACCTCCTTCCTGTGTGCCAGGCATCATGCTAGGACTTTATCAAAACTGGTAACAGTCCCACACATGACACCTACTGTGTGCTGGGCACTATATGAAGGGCCTCATAATGTCTTAGCACCCATATATTAACGGCTACTACGTGCCATGGGCTGTGCTAAGCTTCACTGGGTAACAGGACTAGCTCACACCTACTGTGTGCCGGGCACTCTGCTATGGACCCCACGTAACAGGCCAACGCTTACTACTTATCGAGCACCTACTACCCACAGCGTGCCACGGGCTCCGCAGACAGTAACCCCAAGAACGCTGCACTGTGCTCGGCCTTTGAGACCTACTGTGTGCTTAGCACAGGCACTGAGCACTTGCTGCCTACTAGGTATTGTGCCAAGAGGTCTGTGGAACAATCATCACCACCTTCATGTTCTGGGTACCCACTGCGCATCTGGTACCAGGTTCAGTTTGTTACAAACTGCTGACTATGTGCCCCACGCGGTGCCGGCCCATATTTAGGTTTCAAACAGCATTTGTGGAGCACCTACTGTGTGCCAGGCCGTATTTTTGTGTGCGTGGGTAGGGTAAGGTGTTACTGGGGATTCAACCCAGGGATATTCTACCTCCAAGCTACACCCTTTGAGTTCTATTTTATTATTTTTATTTTCAAACAGGGTCTTGCTAAATTGCTGAGGGTCTCGCTAAGCTGTCAAGGCTGGCCTCAAACCTGTGATCCTCCTGCCTCAGCCTCCCAAGCACTGGGATGACAGGCACGCGTCACCACGCCCGGCTGCCCCAACCCTCTTATTTTGAAACAGGGTCTCGCCACGTTTGCCAGAGCTGGCCTCACATTTGGGATCCTCCTATCTCAGCCTCCCAGCGGCAGGCGGTACGTAAGCGACTCTGTTGAACAGCAGCTACTGCTGCCGCGGAGTGAACGTTTACTACAGGAACCATGGGCGCTGTGGGGCTCGGGACACTCTCCACCTGCTGAGCACAGCCGGGGCCGCGTCCGTGTGCTGCACGCCTACTGCGCGAGGCCAGTGGTCCACCTGCCGGGGCTCATCACTTTGTCCTCACAACCACGCGGGGCGTCGGGACCGCCCCGCACCCCGTGTGAGAGGTGAGGAAGCTGCCTGCCCGAGGACACACGAGGGCGGCTGGAGCCACGCTCATGAGGCACCGAGATCTCAACGGCCTCCCTTGAAGGGAGGCCCAGGGAGGTCGTGTCCTAGCTTGGCGTGGAGGCTGTTAAATTCTCACCATTGCACCTGTCTCGTTCGTTCACAGGTCTCGTGTTCACTGGGTACCGACTACGGGCATATCTTGGTGTCAGGCTGTGGGACCCGGAGCAGCCCCTGCAGCCTCCTTTACCTGGGAAGACCCTCCAGCCTCGCTTAGACTAAGCACAACACCCAGAGCCTTCCTCAGAAACTAGACGCCGGGGCTCCCTGCCCCAAGTCTTTCTTGTTTGGAAACAGGGTCTCACTAGGTTTCTGGCAGCCTCACTGAGTGCCGAGTCTCAGCCTCCCAAGTACTGGGTTGAGGGCGTGTGCCACCACGCGCAGCTGTCCTCCCCTTCCCCATTTCTTGACCAGCCGCCCCGACCACGGTGTCCCCCGTCAGGGGGGTGGTGTCAGGCAGGAGCGGAAAAACCAACCAGGGACAGTGCCGGGAAGGATGGATTTGCTGATAAAGGGGAGAAAAAATTAAAAACAAAAAACAAAAAACAAAAACGAAACCAAAACCATAATAAAATAAGAAACAACGTGATGGTGGTGGTGATGGGAAAAACCATAATAAAAGAAAGAAAGGCGCCTTCCAGAACATTCCCAGTCTCGTTACCTACCTTCCACTCTTCAACTGCTAACTTACAAGACTTTCTTACGAGGGAGGGAGGTGGGAGGGAGGAAGCGGCGCGCTGAGCTCGCCAGCCTGGGCTCCTGGCCGGCCTCCGGGGAGGCCGAGGGCCTGGCCTCCACCTACCCTTGCGTCACTAGGGAGCCCGCGACCGGGGACACGCCTGGCCCTGCGTCTTGGCTGCCGGTTCTCTTGGGCCCCACCCGTCTGGGGGCAAGAAGTGGGGAGCCCTTTCCCCCCACTCCCTGTCCTGGGCCGCCCCGAGGTTCTCGTGACTGGGCCGAAGCCGCTTCCTAGGCGACCTCAGAGGCCTCGACCTTCACAATCCGGCCCAACCTGCGTGATGTGGTGTGGTGTGGTGTGGTGTGGTGTGGCGTGGTGTGGTGTGGTGTGGTGTGGCGCCGGGCAGTTCTGCCGCACGTCAGGGGCAGCGCTTTGGGCTCCGGGCTGTGTGCGCTGGGGACACGCAGGGTGGGCCGTGTTTGTGAACCTGCTGGAAACCAGCTTGTACTCACCTTGGCGACACACCTCTGCCGGCCTCTCAGGTGACCGCCCAGGTCACAGGCCACCCTCACTGACCTCCACCTTACACGGACTGACAGACGCGCCACGACACCGAGCCGCCGCGGGCCGGCTCCGCAGGGGACGGGAAGAGGGAAGGGGCCGGCCGGGGACGCACCCTCGCCTGTGCACACACCCGGGCGACGGCTGCTCCGGAACAAAGACTGGGTGACTGCGCGGTGACTGGGGTGAGGGCGCTCGAGGGGCCAGGGCAGGAGGAGGATGCGGCAGGGGCAAGGAGGGGCCACGGTGTGGCCCACTGCCAGCTGTCAGGTGAAGGGTGACCGCATCGTGGCAGGGAAGCCAGGCGAGCGCAGCAGAGGTTCCCAGGGATTCAAGAGCCACGCATTGGGCCCCACGCCTGTCCCAAGTTGGGCGACAGCTCGGCTTCTGCCTCAACTGGGCTCTTAGTAATCGGGGACCTTGTCCTGGGGCTTCGAGAGCCACAGGGGACTTGGAGAATCTGAGGGTGGATGCCAGTTGTGACCACGGCTTCAGAGCCGCCCCAGCAGGGCCTGTGAATGGCAGACGCAGCTAGGCAGAGGGCCCAAAGCCAGGACGGGAAGAGGAGGGAGGAGGTGCGCTCGTGGGCACCTGGGAGCCAGGGGCTAACCAGCCGCTTCTCCTGGTCCCGGAGTCTCAGCCTGGGCCCCCCAGCTCAGGGACAGAGGACCCCGAGTCTCCTAGACCCTCACTGCACTGGGGGAAACGGTGGCGCGGCGCAGGCGGCGGTCCGAGGTTGGGGGCAGCGTGAGGCCCGGGTCGCCCCCCACCCTGGCGGCTCGGGGACAGCGGCGGGGGCGGCGCTGGCCGGGTCCCCCCCACGGAGCAGGGCGCCGAGACACGTACTGGACTGCAGCGTGCGCTGCCGCACCGCCGCGGTGAACGCGCCCAGGCCCTGCGGCGAGCGAGCCGCCAGGCGGAAGGCGTACTCCGTGTTGGGTTTGAGGTCCTCCACCACGAAGGCCGTCGTCGGGTCGAAGGTCCTCCCCACCTGGCCAGAGAGGGAGAGGGTCGGGAGGCAGAGATGGGGGAGAGAGAGGAGATGGAGACGTCGACAGACAGATACAGAGGGAGACAGAGACAGAGAGATGGAGACAGAGAGAGAGATGGAGACGGAGAGAGAGATGGAGGCGCCAGGAGAGACACACACACAGAGGCGGAGAAACAGAAAGGGGGAAGGAGACGGAAGACCGAGATAGAGACAAAAAGAAATGGAAAGACAGATACAAGCACAGAGATAGAGACAAGGAGAGACAGAGACATCGCCAGAGAGATGGGGGCAGAGAAAGAGGGAAACAGAGGCAGAGCCATGGGGTAGAAAAGGAGACGTGGGGAGAAAGCGAGTGAGCGACAGGGACAGACCCGCAGGCGTGGGCGGCCTGGGCGCAGTGCGCAGGCGCCAGCGAGCCGCCCTCGGCCCCGCCCCCCCGCCGCACATGCGCAGTACCTCTCGCCCGCGGTCGCCTTCCCGGAAGAGGAGTTCGTACTTGATGATGCTCTCCTGGCGCGGGGGGCTCCAGGACAGCCCGATGCTGGTTTCAGACTTAGCCTCAGCCCGCAGGTTCATGGGCTGACCGGGCACTGCGGGGAAAGGTGGGGGGCGAAGAGAAATGGAGGTGAGGGTCGCCCAACCCACCGGACCTCACTGCCAAAAAGCAGCGCTGCGGGGAGGACTCACCAAGCTTCCGAGCTACACCTCCAGCTCTATTTTTTATGCCTTATTTAGAAACAGGGTCTTACTAAGTGGCTGAGGCTGGCCGTGAACCCGGATCCTCCTGACTCAGCCTCCCAAGTACTGGGATTACAAGCGTGGGCCGTGACTCCTGGTGGCTTTCTCTCTTATCGACTTACAACCACCCAATCGCCCCTTGTCATCTGTCTACCCTGATTCCCCACCACCCTAACAATGGATAAGAAAAATATAAGCCAGGAGTGGTGGCGCACGCTTGTAATCCCAGCATCCGGGAGGCTGAGACCGGAGGATCGGGGTTCGTGGCCAGCCTCAGCTACCTAGTGAGGCACTCTGCAACTTATTGAGACCCAGTTTCAAAAAATAAAAGAATAAAAAATAGGGCTGGGGGTATAGCTCGGAGGTAGAACGCCCCTGAGTT
>PVLC010033858.1:0-17264 GCA_004027655.1 Graphiurus murinus | reverse complement strand
TAAAATCATGTTCTTTGCAGGGAAATGGATGCAACTGGAAAACATTATGTTAAGTGAGATTAGTCAGTCACAAAGAGTTAAGAAACATATGTTCTCCCTAATATGTGGATGCTAGGGAGAAGATGGGGCATAGGAGGGTCTCCAGATGAAAAGGAGAGATCCTCGATAAGCAAAGAAGTTGATTTAATTGTAGTGGACGCATGGGGCAGAGGGACACCCTAAAGCACATGATGTACTTACACAATCATATCAAGGTCACTCACTGACGTGAACCTGAGGGGGAGGGAGGGGGAGGGAATGGGGTGGGAATTGGGGAAGGGGTCAAATGAGAATTGTGTGCAAATATGTTGTTAACAACTAGTACTTAACAAAGATGTATGCTATATTGCATGAATTACTACAATAAAAATTATAATTAAAAAATAAATTACAATTTTTTGATGGAAAAAAAGAGAAGTGTTAGTTAAAGGTACAAAGTTTTGGATAGACAGGAGAGTAAGATTAGTGATCCATTACATACTGCGGTGACCATAGTTGATACTGATATATTGTATGTTTTAAAATTCTTAAACTAGTAGATTTTAAATGTTTCACAGCACAAAAAAGGTAAGAGGGCTGGGTGTGGTGGCACATGCTTGTAATCTCAGCATTTGGGAGGCTGAGACTGGAGGATCCGGGTTTGTGGCCAGCCTCATCTACCTAGTGAGGCACTCTGCAACTTAGTGAGACCCGGTTTCAAAATAAAGAATAAAAAATAGGGCTGGGGGTATAGCTCAAAGGTAGAATGCCGCTGAGTTTAATCCCCAGTACCGAAAAAAAAAAGGTAAGAGAGAGGTGATGGATATGTTAATTAGCTTGATTT
Organism: Graphiurus murinus; assembly: GCA_004027655.1. Lineage (NCBI taxonomy): Eukaryota > Metazoa > Chordata > Mammalia > Rodentia > Gliridae > Graphiurus > Graphiurus murinus. The sequence continues at coordinate 16,402 of PVLC010033858.1, read as the reverse complement.
AAACGTTTTATAACATATATATGTATTGAAACACGTCAAGTTGGGCGTGGTGGCACACACTTGTAATCCCAGCATTCAGGAGGCTGAGACTGGAGGATCTGGGTTAGAGGCCAGCCTCAGTTACCTAGTGAGGCTCTCTGCAACTTAGTGAGACTCGGTTTCAAAATAAAGAATAAAAAATAGGGCTGGGGGTATAGATTGGAGGTAGAATGCCCCTGAGTTCAATCCCCAGTACTGCAAAAGGAAAAAAAAAAAAAGAAACATGTCATACCTCAAATATGTACAATTATTATTTGACAGTTAAATAACAATGAATAAATATATAACAAAAAATTCTATTATAATATTATTCAAATAGGTCTTTGCATCTTTCTCGTTTTTACATTAGAAAACTCATTTTTAAATTTTTATTTGTCAGAGGGACATTCTACCTCTGAGCTCCACCCCTAGCCCTATTTTTTATTCTTTGTTTTGAAACAAAGTCTGACTAAGTTGTGGAGAGCCTCACTAAGTAGCAGAGGCTGGCCGAGAACCCAGATCCTCCAGTCTCAGCCTCCCAAATACTGGGATTACAAGCATGCACCACCACGCCCAGCTCCAGAAAATCTTTTAAAACATATATTTTTGGTGTTCATATGTCCTTCAAATTTTCTGATTAATTTTAGTAGTTTTAAATTTTTATTTTATATTTACACACAGAATTATAATCATAAAATTATGTTTTTCTCTTGAATGAAACAACTGAAAAGACAAGATAAAAGAGTATTTAAAATGCATAATTTTAGTATTTTAAAATTTTTATTTTATATTTACTTTACACAGAGAATTATAATCATAAAATTATGTTTTCCTCTTTAATGCAGTACCTGAAAAGATAAAAGAGAGTATTTAAGATGCATAATTTAAAACATTTTAGATTTAAAAAATTCGGTGGAATTTCCCAATTTATGATTCTTAGGCTATATATAATAGTGGCCTATGGACCAAAACTTAAAATATGTTGTGACAGTTTTTTATTTTTAATTAACGCATACCTCTAAAAGTCTATGACTGTCTCAACCCCAAACAGACTGTGATTTATTTACTTGTGTGAATGGTATATCTAATTTCTAACACTATGTCAAAGAAAAAATGATAGCTCATATTTTTCTTTCAGGATGATGATTTAGTTAGCCTTTTATAATATATTTGGATAAGTTAGATATTTATTAACCTGAACTATCACAACTAAAACTCATGACTTACTTCACCTTATGTTGGAATATAAAGTTTACTTCACAGTGAATTCTGTCAAATTTAACCATTGAATGTTTTTGATATACTCTATTCATTGATAGTAACAATTCCAAATTAAAACTTTCATGAGTAGGAGTATGAATGAGAAATATTACTCTTTTGACTTTTGTTATCAGTTTAAAATATTACTTTAGTAAAATAAATTTTAAACATTTGTAAAAGTAGAAAATAGATAATAAACATTAATCAACTATTGCTAGGCCAATGTAAGACTATTTGAAGTCTTGTCTTTAAAATGAATGTTTTGGGTATAAAAGACAAGTTTAATCAGACATATAAAATAAATAATAAAAATATTTAAAATGAATTTTGAATTAAGGAGTGTTGAACAGGAAAGGGCATACATACATACTTCAGTTCTTTAATTTAATTCCATGTTGGATGGCCTCTTAGAAGTTAATACCAGAAAAACCATTAGTTGGGACTTGGTTTATGTTGTGATTTTGAAATGTTTCTTTTTATACTTTTATTAGTGCATTATAGTCTCATATCATAATGTAGTTCACAGTGATGGTGACATACACGCACACAGCTTTGCCCTGGCTCCCTGTCCATTCTTCCTTCCCCGTACAGAGATACTGAGATTGGCAATGGTATTCTCACATATGTATATGACTTTTTGTGTATGATTCCCTATCCAAGCTGACTTTAAAACACCTAAATAAAGCATGTTTTGGTATTTAGTCATTTTATTTTGTATATTTTACAACTGACTGATACATTATCTCAGCAATAAAATCAAGCTGTACCTTATAAATGGCTACAAAATTAAGGCCTTAAACTCTTCTAGAAAGAAAAAATGTTACAAAATATCAAACTTCTAAAAGCTGATGAAATTCTCATTCTGTTATTGAAGAAAGTTATATCCAGTGTTACCCACTAAAAAATTTTTGAACAAAAAGTGAATGGGAACTTATTAATTATTGGTTACTAAGAAAATATAAAGACTATTTATGGAATATGTTACAGCATTTGGAAAAGTATGTGGTTAAAATGATCAGAAATTTTTTCCACTTTTTATTTGCTTCATGAAGTTAACAAAGAAATTTCTACATCTTGAGAAACTATTTTTCACACTATCCAGTTTTATCCAGTTTCGCATTTTTAAGCTTTTACTTCTTTTTCTCAGATGTATTTCTTAAATAAATTTTGTTAAAATATTTTAACTATAGTCTCATCTATAAAAAGAAAATGATTTTAGTGCCTAAAAGGAAAAATGGCTAAACAAGTTACTATGATAGATCAATAAAATGAAATTTGATAAAAAGATCAATCTAATACAGAAGAATGCAGACAATACATAAAAGCATTCATAATGTATTGCTAAGTGAAAAGTTAAGTTACAAAATAGTATATATTATTCCAATTTCATTAGGATACGTTATATGTTAGCTTTATATCCACATATACATACCTATATCTGTGTTTACACATATCATATGTATATGTCTGTCTTTCTGTATACACATATACAAAACAGTTGAATACATGGGTAGGGTAAATAAGAGATAAAATTAAAGGTCTTATAACTTTCTTTTTGCTTATCTAAATTTTCTAAACTGAACCTGTGTTATCTTTGTACTGAGTAAAAAAATATACTTTATTGTCATCTTGTGACCTTTAATAATCATTTTCATAGAAAATTTATTTCATCAGAATATCTGGCAACTTCATTTCAATAATCGTTTGAACCCTGGAATAAAAGTTTCATGAAAAATGTGGAGGAAAAAATGGTTCCTTTTCCTATTTTTTTATTTAGGTATTTTGAATTGGATATATGGAAAGGAGTTAGTTACAGACATGTTTCATAGTAATTATCCAAAAATCATTCCATTAAGCTTGCTGTCTTGACCTACGTGATGTTTCTATTGAGAGTACAGTACTCAAGATAATTCCCATATAAGGCACAGAAATCAGCATTAAAGGGTTTTGAATTACAGCTGATGAGCATGCGAGGCTGAAAGGAGACATTAATTTTTTTAAAGTTCTGAATAGTATTTAAATTTCTAAGATAAGAGCTGCATTAACAGAAATTCATACATATCTTTTTTTTTCCTCTGCACATATGAACACATAAAAAAAGAGTAGAAAAAGACAGTGACCACATACATTGTCTTTTTATACTTTGGCAGGGTTTGAAGAAATAATTACTATTGAAATTAAAAATGCGCTCTTAGAAACATTTTTTCTCAGTCATATTAAAATGTGAACAATTGCTTATATTTTATATCTTATTATGACTAAAGGCAAAATAACAATGTAATACATTTTATTCTAGCCATTATGTATGTGTTAAATACAATTGTAAAACTCAGAGTATGCAAATATTGTTTTAGAGATTAAAAATGATCACATTAGTTATAATATATTTAGTATTTTTTGGAGTGCAAAATTAGACATACATGTACTTTCATTGTAGGCTGCTTATTTTATCTATGTCTGAATTAATTGAACTACATTTCCCAGAATCTTTAGCCTAAAGGGTTAGTGTATGGGAAAGTTATTGTAAAAATCAAACAGTTTTGGAGGATTCTTGAAACATCCAATCCTGTCCACTCTTATAGCACTAAGATCATTAAGGCTATTTTTGTTAAGAATAAACCAATTTATTTTTTGTTTGTTTAATTGGTCTCATTTTCGAAAGATTTGTTGCTATCTTTTCTCTTTTTTCTATTATAGGTCTTGAAATATGTGGCCTATAAAATCATTCCTATTGGGAAAAAATTACAGAAAAGGCATCATTCTTTGAAGATAACTAAGATTAAGAAGTAACTTCTGTACATCATACATTATTACCATACAATGGAATTGTTCACATCAAAATTACTGATTGCTACCAATTTCATTTATTTTTAAGACAAAAATTAAAAAGTAAAAATTTGTCTGTAATTACATAAATATACAAATTTTCTTTTTAACTCCTCTATAACCTTTTACATAAGTTTTAGAAGAATTGTTTAAAATAGTTTGCTGAAAGTAGTATGAAGTAAGATTTCCAAATTAATCATTGTTTTGAATACAGTAGTTTGGATGAAGAGTTCTGAATACTGCATCTGCTGTGAGGGAGGAAGAAGGCAGGAAATTTATTTTAGAATGTTTTACATACTAATCATCTCGAATGGGTTATAATAAACTGTTTCAAATATCTTTCCAGTTGTAATGATAGGATGTCTTTGGATGAATTTACAGAATTTATTTTATTTTACTAATTGATTGGTGTAGTCATCATCCACAGATATATTAGTAGAGCTGGATTCTAAATGACTTTCCTATGATAAGCTTTCCAATTAATTCTTCTCACACTGTTTTCCTGGTGACATCTGAACTTCTTTCATTATATAAAACACATCTGGAATGAGATATTGCTGAATAATAATCATGGATGCTAGCATGTTAAAGACTGGACCTCTGACATACTCAAATATGTTCTGGTTTAAAACAATGACCCCAACTAATGCTGCTTTAAGTGAACCATAGTTAGAATATATAGGCATGTCTGCTCAGCCTGCCTGTCTTGTACTAGAATTGATCAAAGAAAGAAATCAAATTGCAAACTGTGCCTTTGTTTTTTAAAAATGCTAAATCTAGTAAATCATTTTCTTCCTATCTCCAATTTACTCCCTTTTTCTTGTCTGATATTAAAATATTGCAATAAGTAAATATTTTAAAAGGATTATGTAAAATGTATGTGAAATCACGCATTATTTTTGCATCTGTATCATAGGGTTACTAGATTTCTTCTGTGGTGTATTTCATAAAGGAGATGCTGATAAGATCTCGTTTAAATGGCTTGCTAATACAAGAAGCAGATCATTTTAAATGGACCTTACATCTTTATAGGATGTTAGAAATGAAGACATTACCTCAAAATGTAGGTAATTATTGCCTCCTCTTTTATCAGTGCTATTTTCTGAGGTATTATCATAAGAGAGCACTTTAGTATTAAGCAGGGCCTTAGAGTGGCAATAAATCAGTCCAACTGAGTCATCATTGTCTAAGGCATCTGAACTACTGAAATGTTGTGGATCCTACCGAGAGTGTGAAATCACTTGACCCTTGGCATTAACCTTTGCTGAATGAATAGACACTGCTTTCCACATGGAGGAACAAAGCAGAAGACTATTGATTAAACACCACATTCACTTGATATTAAATACTGGCTGAACTCACTTCTTGCTTCCAGTTCCAGAAGGAGAAACCCAGAGGGTTGCTGAGTCTCAGGAGAATGGATGTTTGTAATTCAGAGCAATGTTTTTCCTGCAAAGTACTTTTTCCCCCCTCCTTTGATCAATAACTAGCAGCCATGATCAGCCATGAGTATGTATTGTCAAACCTGTGTATTTTATCACTTAAGGTGAGAGGTCACAGTGCTGTGACTAATATTTCAGTTCTAAGCATGAATTGTTTCCTGACTTTCAAGATCTGTTTGAGAAAGCAATTTATTTTATTTTCTGCTTATGAATCATTGTTTTGACAACTAATTTGTCTACATTAATAAAATACATGACTTTTCTAAAATTCTGTGATTTAACTTCGCCTTTTGCCAGTGTTGATTTTAACTTGATGTTTTTGGAAGAAATAGTAATAAAGGAAAATCTTAGTATTTATGAATTATACTATTTGGGAAAGAAATGTTATAGTTAAATAAATTCTCACATTTTTTTTAAAACAGAGAAAGCTTTGGAAGACAATATAGCAGTATATACATGCATAAAGGAATTAGATATTTTATAGGAAGTGTTAATCTAATTATCTTGTGATCCATTGCATGTGCCTAAATTACTGACAACAATTTGACAGCTTCTTTGTAGACCTACTTTACTTAGAAAGAGAACATACATTAGTGACAGATAAATCAATTCAATTCATAGAACTGGAGATAAATTTAAAAAATTAGAAAATCGTCTTTATTTTAAATTTAAATGGCATCAGTGTGCTTCATATAACTACAAATTACTTTATTATAAGAAGCCACATAAATAGCTATAAGTTATTTCTTCTCACTAGATGATTTCATATTATTTTGGACTTAGGATATTACTCCAGTAAAACTCATTATAATTGTTTTCTTTGCTAAAGATTTTGACTGACTTGTGTATACCACCAAGATTTCTAGATCAGATAGTTGTGAATCTGTCACGGTTGAGCAAAGATCATCCCTTTCCTGAATAATAGAAAATCTTTCCTCTTAGTGTATACAGTGTAATTTAATACATGTAATACACACATAGTCTCACACAGTTTGCACAATTTTTGAAAAGGAGTATTAGAAAGCTGAGGGAAGTTGATAAAATGAATCATGCTGCTCAACTTAATGGTCAATCTTTTTGATTTGACACATTCTACAAGGTGTGCAGCCCCAATGTTTTTCTTTGAAAGCTGCTGAAGCTTAAGAAAATACAAAAAAGATCCTATTAAAACACTATTTTGGTTCTGTATCATGTATTCCCTTTTCTTTATTACTAAGGACATTTGCATAGAAGTCATTTTTGTTTTGCTATTGTGTCTGCACACGCATGTTGTGTATATACAAGAACCTAGAAGTTTACTTGGTGGTCCCTACACACAATTTATTTGACTCATGTAATACAGTCCCAACTTGCCCTGCATATGCCAAGTGAGATAAAGATAATTATAAATACTGATATTTTAAGATTTCATTTAATAAAATATAACTGGGATTTTTGCTTTGATGTACCAAAGAAATGTAATTATTTATTCTACAGCCTATACCAGTGAATGAGATATTTTTATATTTTAGACATAATCAGACTGGGTAGAGAAATGACTGAATAAGGTCACATAGGAATTTAGTAGCATAGCTATGATAAGAATATAGGCAAGACATTTTGTAGACCCTTCACAATCTTTTAGGTGTCTGTATGAGCTTTCCAATAGAAATTACTTAAAAGTGATATTGGGCTGGGTGTGGTGGTGCATACTTGTAATCACAGTACAAGAGACTGAGATAGGAGGATTACAGGTTCAAAACCAGCATTAGCAACTTAATGAGGCCCTTAGCAATTAGTGAGATTTTGTTTCAAAAAACAAAAAATAAAAAGGGTTGGGAGTATAGTTCAGAGGTAGAATGCCTCTGGGTTCAATCTCCAGTAAAGTGACATTGGTGAAATATGATAAATGATAAATAATTATAAGTTAGTGTAACAGAAATATTGAAGTTTCAAATTCACAATAGGGAGATAGGAAAAAGAAAGAGAAGACAAAGAGGAAAACACTTGACTCAATCCTACAGAGTTAAAAAGAATACATAAGAACCTCCATCGAGACATATGCAAAAGTAATTGTATGCTAACATAGATGAGGACTTTATTTATTTATTATTATTATTTTTTTGCGGTACTGGGGATTGAACTCAGGGACATTCTACCTCCGAGCTACATTCCCAGCCCTATATTTTATTCTTTATTTTGAAACAGGGTCTCACTAAGTTGCGGAGTGCCTCACTAGGCAGCTGAGGCTGGCTGCGAACCCTGATCCTCTGGTCTCAGCCTCCCAAATGCCGGGATTACAAGTGTGCACCACCATGCCCGGTTTAGGACTTTATTTTTAATTCTCAAAAAAGTAAGTGGATTCTCATTCAATTTCCTCCTACCCTAAATCTTGCCACCCATAGCACCCATAGATAGTTTAGAACACATGTAGGTAAAGAGAAAGTGAAACTTCATCCTGTTTAGAGGAGACATCCAGTAGGATTTACTCATGACACTATATTGTTATATATTAAATACAAAGATTTTTTTCCAAAAAGTGATCTTTTGGAAAGTTGAGGTAGTAAAAGCTCCAAAAGTATCCTGCCCCAGGTTGATCAATCAATATTGATCTTTTCTGAGCAGTGCTTTGATGTGGTTTCCAGTTACATGACAAGTCACCGAAACTTCCTTTTAAACAGTTTACATCTAAAAAGGATAGCTTTCAGGGTTTCCATAGCCTGAGTGGAGCAAACTTCTGCCTGGTAGAAACCTTTCTTGTGCAAGTCTTTTGTTTCCTTGAATTTTCAGAGGACTTTGAAATTGACTACACCTTGTTAAATCTCTGCTTGGGATCCAGTAAAAGTTCATACAGTTTATCTGACACAGTAGAGTTTATTTTTTTACATTTGTCATTCCTCATAAAAGATATCGACCAGAGTTTTTGTGACTTTGACCAGCAGAACACCTTAGCTGACATACTCAAGGCTGAAATGCAGTCTGCGGAAATGGAAACACTTCAACTCTGCCCCTGTGGCCAGAAAGGCTTCCCTTCAGACAATCTGGCCGGATTCTTTATGGACCCAGAGGGAGGTACATAAGCAGGGCATTGCGTTTATGTTTTCCCTGACCTACCTGCTCCTTAGAGCTACATCCTAAGACTGCTGCTTGTGTAAAACCTTTCAGGACTATGCATCATTGATCTAGCCGTAATCACACTGATCTGTTGGCTTTTCACTAAACTTTACTTAAGTGAGAACTAACCCTCTCCTTCCTGGTTGGGGTTATGATTGACTGTATGTCTTCTGAATGGTGTGAAGATGCTGGCTATGGAACTGGAACACTGTTTTAAAATGTCTTTAAAAGAAGAAAAGAAAAATGTGGACCCTCAACTGCTATAGAATGAGATAAAAGAAAATAATGACAGTGAGCACTGGTTAGCCATGTTGACCTTTAAAGAATCTTTGCAGAACCACCCCCCCCAATTTGAAAATGACTCTTCTATTTTTTCAAAATTTGTTTTTTAAAACAAAAAATTATAGGTGTGATTAATTTACTAGTGTAAGTTTTCAGTTGTGCTATGCATGTATTTATGGAATCTCTTAAATATTGTTATTTCTTGGATAACAAGCAGATGCTACTCCCTGCCTGGGATATAGAACTAGAATAAGTGAAAAAGAGGAAGAGGAAACCAGGAGCCATAAGGACATTAAAAGTTGATCCAAAAAAGTGTAGGGCTGGGCACAGGGGCTTTTAACTGTAGTCTCAGCTGCTTGGGAGCCCAACACAGGAGGATCATTTGGGGCCAGGAGTTCAAGGCCAGCATAGACAAGATAGTGAGACCCTGTCACAAACAAACAAACAGTCAAACAAACAAACAGCATAAGACTAGTAAGAAGATATAGGTATGAGATCTAGTATAGATTTATTAACTCTTGCTCTCTGTCTCAACCCTCTCCCAAATCCCTTGGAATCTGTTGAGTTGATATATACAATTGCACTTCATAGACAATATACAGATAACAGTTTACTCAAACTGCATAATAAAAAAACTGTTTGGGTGTCTTTTATGTGGATCACACAGATTTTAAGTGCTAAATCTTTATTAGATGCCTATAAATTCATGACACTAGGGTAGAAAAAGTACTTAGTAATACTTAAAGTATTCAGCCATTTCTCCCTGTACACTCTATGCATGTGGGTATTTTCTACAACTAATAGCTTATTCTTTTATAAAGAATGATAATGGGAATGGGTAATTATCATGTAGTTGCTTGGAACTATACTTTCGTGTATGCAAGGGCAAACCTCTTGCCCCACCTTTCAAAATAACATCTCTAAAGATCACAGCACACCCAGAGCCACGAAATGGGGCCGTGTGTGCTGACCTGGATTATTAGCACATCCATCTAGCCAGCAACAGTACGAAATACTTTCCATTATTCATTTTTTACGTGAACATACACACACACACACACACACACACACACACACACACTTAAACACACAGAGACAGGAAGCTTTAATCAATAGTGTGGCTCTGGTTAAGAGTTAACACTTGTAATCATAATTTCTCTTCATTTGTTATCCTGTTTCTAAAATTAATTATAATAAAATAAGTTGTTTAAATAAATATTATTTTTTATGGTATTGAAACCAGGAGAATTCTACCTCTGAGCCACACTCCCAGTCCTTTATTTTTGAAATAGGTCCTCATTGCTGAGGGTTTTGCTAAGTTGTTGAGGCTGCCCTTGAACTTGAGATCTTCCTGTCCCCACTTTCCGAGTACTGGGATTACAGGCATGTTTCCCCATGCCTGGCTAATTTTTTTTTGTGTGTGTGTGTGTGTGTGTGTGTGTGTGTGGTACTGGGGATGGGATTCAGGGGCATTCTACCTCTGAAATATACCCCCAGCCCTATTTTATTCTTTATTTTGAAACAGGGTCTCACTAAGTTGTGGAGGGCTTCACAAGTTGCTGAGGCTGGTCTCGAACCTGCAATCCTCCTGTCTCAGCCTCCCAAGTACTGGGATTACTCCCAAGTACTGGCTATAAGTAAACATTTTTAAAAAATGTATTTCCTTTACATTTTACTCTTCTTCCTGCCTTCCTTTTTTCTCCCTCTCCCCTCCCCTTTTAATTTTTTGTGGTACTGGATTTTTTAATTTGAAGCAGGGTCTAAGTTACTGCATACTGTCTTCAAATCCATGATTTTCCTGTTTCAGCCTCCCAAGAACTGGGATTAAAGGTGTGCGCCAATGAGCCCAACTATTAGATCTTAATATTTATTTATTTATTTCCCTAGAGATAGAACCCAGGGGCATTCTACTTCCGAGCTACATCCTCAGTCATATTTTATTTTTATTTTGAAACAGTGTCTCGCTAGGTTGATGAAAGTCTCACTATTTGCTGAGGCTGTGTGACTCTCCTGTCTCAGCCTCAGTACTGGGATTACAAGCATGCACTACCATGCCCGGCTCTCTTGTTTTTAAAGTTCTATAAAGTTTGTTGTAAAAAGAAATACTGTCTGGTTGGATATAACAATGTTCTCTCTGGGTGTAATTAAAGACAGGTGAATTGCTTTACCATTTTTTCCAGGTGAGTTCAATAAATAGGTCAAATATAATATATATGTATATATATAAATGTATAATCAAAATAAATAAAATAAAATATAATCATATACATATTTAGTAGCAAATTCATCTGTTACACAATAGTCAACTGGGGTTTGAGATAAAGGGAAAAAGTTTTATATCATAGTGTAAGGAATGATATCTGATACCCAGAGAAGAATGAAAAGAATCCTTTGAGAACACATTTGTTTAAAATCAATCTTTACTGAAAACGAAACAAAACAACATCTGATGACTGGGTATCAAAAAAACAAACAACAAAAAAACCACTGATATTTTTCCATCCCTCTAGTGTTTAAGCTATCATATTTAATGTTATTTGATTTTACTTATTTTCTGGTTTGGTAAAAAGAATACTTTTATAATTTGGAGAATGGTCATTATTCTCAAATAATAGCAAATATTATTAAATTAGGCAATAATGTCATCTATTTAGAATTAATGTGAGAATCTCCTTCTTCATTTATAGTGTCTGTTCTGAGAGCCATTTATGGGCTATATTATTGTCATGAGTGCCAGTGGTAAGGAAATAAAGCAGTTCCTGGCACAGAAGTTACTGCAATATACTCAACATAGATATCTGATGCTTATCAATATACTATAAAGAACGTTAAAACAATTCCTTGAATGGATAAAGAAAATGTGGTATATACTCAATGGAGTTTTATTCAGCCATAAAGAAGGATAAAATTATTGGGAGGCTGAGGCAGGAGGATCACCGGCTTGAAGTCAGTTTCAGCAATTTAACAAGACTTTCAGCAACTTAGTGAGACCCTGTTTCAAAAATAAAACATATAAAGGGCTGGGGGTGCAGCTGAGAGGTAGAATGTCCCTGCGTTCAATCTCTTGTACAAAAAAAAATAAAATATAAGATAATAAAATAGAATAACAGAATCATGTCATTAGCAGAAAATAGATGAAACTAGAGAATATTATGCTAAGTGAGGTCAGCCAGTCTCAGAATGTCAAGGGTTGTATGTTTTCTCTCATATGTGGAAGCTAGAGAGAAAATAGGAAACCAAAGGGACTTTAGGTAAATGAGGAGAGAGACCACTAGATTAGTGGAAGGGTATTGGGGGAGGAAGGTAAATGGAGGAAGGTAAATGGGGGGAAATGGAGGACTGAGGAAGGAAAGAGATCAAATAACGTTATATTCATATATGAAGGTATCAGTACCAATCTCTAACATGAATGGAAGGAGGAGGGGAGAGAGATAGGCTGCGAAGGGAAACACCAAATGAGCAATGGGTGCATGTAGGAATGTATGGCTTTGAATTTCACTACGATGTGTAACTAGAGTGTACTAATAAAATTATTAAAATATGCCTTGGGATTTTTCATGAGATATAGCCTTCAAGATGTGTTTGGACAGTCCATACATTGGAAAGAAATTTAAACCTCACTCCAAATGGACTCTTCATCTCTTTTTGAGTAGCTATTTTATCCACTGAAGAGGATAGGATCCTGTGCTACATGTATGATCCACATTGAGTTCACATCAAACTTTATCACTATTGCTTTCTGCATCTCCCAGTAGACTGAGACTCAATGAGAGCACAAAGGTTGAAAGAAAGAGGAGTAAGTCTATCAGTATACTCAAAGCCCATTCTCAGAAGCTGGCTTTTGTATGTACCCTCAGTATTTTTGGAGATCGGAAACAGCAAACAGACCAAGAAAAGGGACCCCTGGACTTTAGGCCTATTTTAAATGTCCAGAGGATTCATTGAAACATTTTCCTTGGCAAAACACTCTCAAGATTCTTAACTGTTTTTATTGAATCCTTGAGAAATTATTCAAAGCCACATGTGGCAAGCCAAGCATGGTGGCACACATATGTAATCTCAGTACTTGGGAGGTTGAGACAGAAAGATTGCAGGTTCAAGGCCAGCCTCAGCAATTTAGTGAGAACCTGTTTCAAAACAAAAACATAAAATAGTACTGGGGGTGTGGCTGGGAGGTAGATTGCCCTGGGGCTCAATCCCCAGGAACCCCCAACACATACACACACACATATATATATAAAGTTACAGTAAAGTAAAATCTCTTTTTTAGAGATACTTGCCGAAGGCATAATAACTTACTACTAACAAAAATAAGTTAAAACTGGCCATAATGGAATTTATTTTGATCATAAATTATAATTGTCAGTTAAGATTTGTTCCATAAGGCGCTAACACTACTTGTCTAAGGTGAGTTGATTTTTCGCCACTACTAAGAAATCCTTTGTGAATTATTGCTGATGCTAAGCACCAGTTTTGATGGTGAGCATAGCCTGGCCTTAGATCTGGCCTGTGCTCCTCCAAATTAACCAGTGTTCTTTGGTTCAGGGGATGAGAAATGTGACATTGACTTTGGGATTGCGATCAATAGCCTTTGATCTCAGAATCCTTTGTCTTCCTTTTTGCAAGTGATAACTGGCACGAGGAACATTTTCTGTCTGAAAGAAGGAATATAAAGGAGTTGGAGCAAGAAAGTAGATCTCTAATCAGTCAATTTTGTGCTGTAGGCAAAGGCTGAATAAAAAAAGGAGATGTATCTCTATTATAAAGGACTGATACTGAGAGGATAGTGTAGATAGGGATATATATTTTAAGATATTAAAACAAAACATGTTTATGTGTGTGTGTGTGTGTGTGTGTGTGTGTGTGTGTGTATGTGTGTGTATATGTATATATAGTACAAAACTTCCCTTTAATTAACCTAATCGTGCATGACTAAAATTGTAAGTTATAACTGTCCTCTGGGATGTAGACATATTGGAAATGTTTCTAAAAGCAAAGTGGATAAATATGGATGAGGAATTTGATGCAGAGTCCTAGAAAGCATGTAAAGGAACAGATAACTTAAAGACTATCTCTATGTAGGTCTATTTTCAAGAAAATGAGTCTATTTAAGACTGCAGCTAGTATTTGTATTTTAGCTCATTTTAAGGTTCTCTGTATGTATTTTACTAAGAATCTTAAACATTTAAAACTAAACATTTTTTTAGGCAATTTATAACTTACACAATCTATGTTTCAATTGATATCTTCTCATCTTTAGAATACACTTTTTTTCTTTTCTTTTTGTGGTACTGGGGATTAAACCCAGGGGCATTCTACCTCTAAGCTACATCCCCAGCACCTTATTTTTTATTTGGAAACAGGGTCTCTCTAAGTTGCTGACAGCCTCATTGAATTGCTGAGTCTGGTTTCAAACCTGCAATCCTCCCGTCTCAGCCTCACAAGTACTAGGATTACAGGTGTGAACCATCATGCCCTGCTGAATACATCTTTCTTCTACTGGCTATTAATAGACTGTACTCGATTCATTATAGACATCTTGAATCAAGTTTTCATAAATAACCTCATTTTCATAATGAATTTACCAGTGTTAAAGTCTCTTAACTGGAACCCTATTGTTTATTCATTAGCCTATGCCTTCAGTACAACAAAGGATAAGCATCACTAGAAGGGTTTGTGGTTTAGATGCAGATTGGTTAAACAGAGCTACAGTCAGCTCAGGAAATACTGTATACAGACACTAGACCTAGCACTTGATGGATATTTTGTCATTAGTCCTTATAATAATCCGATAATCTGGATAGGCAAGTACTATGCTCCAAATTCTTACTCTATTTGCCGAGGAACAATCAGGCTCCAGCTTGAAGATGTTAAGTAATGTTCTCAAGACCACCAAGCTAATGAGTGACAAATTCATGTTTTACAAATTGAGTTTGTTTCAAAAATAGAATTTATGTATATATTTTCTAATTTGATGTATAGTAGTAAGAGTTACTTGGGAAACAAAGGGTTCGGGATTTTTACATTTCTTGTTTGGGAACATGTTTGCTTACTTAGGCTTTTGGCTACATCATCATTTATCTTTTTTTCTTACAGCATTAAAAATATTATTGATACACCACTCTCAGCTTTGAGCTATCTTGTTATTACAGAGAGCAGCTAATTGAATAATCATAAGCAACTTTTTGAGAATGAATACTTGTGTAATTGGAGAAAATGATGAACATATAAATTAATTTGAAATTTTTAAAAATTTCTTTAAAGAAAATTAAAAAATGAATTTTAATATGAAAGGTATAACAGTGAGTTAATTTGGTTTGTGATGATACATGTTTCAAAAGAAAGAAATAAAAATAATAGATCTATAGTGAACACTGCTTATTTTACATCTAAGCATATTTTGCCAATATGTTGTTTATTTTCAGGTCTATCACTAATTACTTTTTAGATATATTTTCAGGATACTGATTTTTTAACTGAAAAATATACTTATATTTTTCCCAATTATATTATTGAAATAAACAAGATCACAATAATGATACATTATTTCAGTCACAAAAGAAAAACATTGTTAAATTTTAGTAAATAGTAATTAATTCACTCAGCAAGTGAGCAGTTCCTACTATATGTCAGGAACTCATCTAGCCCTGGGAATAAAAGAGTGAACAAAATAGACAAAAATCCCTGCTCTAAAGGAACTAATGTGACCAAAAGTAAAATTGATAATAAAATACATGGCAAGGAACTTAATAAGTGCTAAGAAAATAAGAAGGGAGAAAAGAGATGTAGGGAATGTGGGTATGGTCAGTTTTAGAACTAGTGGCCAAGTAGGACCTAAGGAGATGGAGTCCTTTGTTTGATGTGATGTCATTTGGTTACTTGCTCACTTGGCATTGTGTAACTATTATATTGACAGTAGTGCTGAAGTGTTTTCTTGTTATTACAATTCAATAATTTTTTAACTGTTCTGTGTAAATAAGTATAAATGTGTGTATTCTTTAATCTGTTATCCTTTTACTGATGCCTGGAGAATTAAGAGGCAACTGGTTAAGTCATTTAAGAAAAGTAGGCTGGTGATGCACGTCAGTGGAGTGCTTGCCTAACATGTGCAAGCTTGGGGTTCCATCCCTAGCATTGAAAAAAAAAGTAGTATCCTTGTCATTCTATTTCATTGCAGAATATTGAGATATGAGGCAGAATTTCTAAATAGAATTTTATTTTTCTATTAAAGGAATACATAATGCTGGATGACTGAAAAAAAATCCCCTTTTTCCCAAAGACAACAACACGTAAATCTCATCTTATTGCATTTGACTTTAAGTCCAGGGTTGTTTCTCCTCCTCCTCCTCCTCCTCCTCCTCCTCCTCCTCCTCCTCCTTCTTCTTCTTCTTCTTCTTCTTCTGGTGCATTGTAATCATACATCTTTGTTAGGTACAAGCTGGTAGAGGCATACATGCACACATTCTCATTTAACCCTTCCC